>JADRCD010223564.1:0-10247 GCA_019843815.1 Montemys delectorum
TTAAATTCCTCTAGCACCATTGTGAGATATGATTTTAGATCCAAATCTTGCTTTTCAAGTGTTTTGGGATATCCAAGACTTGCTGTGGTGGGAGTACTAGTCTTGGTTTCTGTTGGTAGGATTCTTGTGTTTGCCTTGTGTCTTGTGTTGATCTCTGGTGTTAGATGTTCTTGCTGTCTCTGACTAGAGATTGTTCCTCGTGTGAGTGTGTAAGCCTGTGTCAGTACTTCTGGGAGATCAGCTCTCCTCCTGTAAATCCTGGGCGCAAATGGCTGTGGATCAGTTGTCCGACCTGAGTCCTGGGGTCAGAGCACACCCTAGAGACAGGATCTCCACTTGTGGGAAAGGTGCAGAGAGGGCTGTGGATCTGTTGTCCCTTCTGGGTTTGGTCTGAGGTAGAAATGATCCTGATTAGGCCGCCCTGCGACTTGTGAGGCTTGTGCTTCCTGGATGGTCCCGCCTTAGAAAGTCACTAGGGAGAAAATACAGGATCTCACTCGAGTCCCTGGGTTAAAGCACTCCCTGAAGGCAGGCTCTCAGCTTGCAGGGAAGAGGCAGAGAGGGTTTCAGACCCACCACTGTCACTTGGAAGAGTCTGTAGTCCAATTCCCTACAATGGTTGGCAGCAGCTGTGAATGGAATTCCAAGGAGCTAGCAGTTGTTCAGTCCCACAAGGCAAGCAAGCAAAGCAGAGCCTAGTTAAAATTCTTACAAGACTTCTTCTATAGTGGACAATTTTCTCTGTTATATATACTTAGAAGTAGCAGTGTTGAATGTTCAAATAGAGAGATCTTTAAGATATTGTCAAATTGTTCCCCAAAGTAATTTTACCAATTCATGCTTCATGAGAAGTGTAAAACATTTCCATTTAGGTCATTTTTCATTTACTATGCCAGGTACTCAATGAGCCCTTTCAACTTGAAAATTTGTGTCTTTTAGTTCAGTGAAATATATGACAGTATTTCTTAATGCTTATTACTCCCATTCGTTTTACTTCTTGTAGAATTCATAAGAGAGAAATGTGTGCCACCCAAACTTAATCTTGGGATTTTTAACTTCTTTTCTTTCATTGTTATTTTTATATTTTTTATTATTTTACTGACTTTCTTCAATGTATCATGCTTGGCAAATTAAATATTGTACACATTTTTGGTATACAATATGATGTTGAAATATGTGTACTTTACCTAGTTGCTAAACCTAGTTAAGCAGGCAGACATTGCCTCATGCCTCTGCTTCTTGTAATGGCAATGCTTGGAATCTTCTTTCTTAGTGCTTTGCAGTGTTCAATGCACAGCTTCTGTAACTGTGTTCAACTAGTTGCTGCCTTATAACTAAATGTGTGTCCTTTGGCCAATTATGTTTCTTTAATATTTTAATAGAGTCTCTTCTTGGAAATATTCCCAAGGGTTTTTTATTTTTATTTTTTTGTAAATTTTTAACTTGAGTTATTAGCAGTTTTCAATATTACTTTAAGTTCTATTTATGGACAATTAATTTATTAACAAAGGATTATGTTTGTTGCCTACTCTGGACTGATTCCCACTTTAATATTTGTGGTAGTTTGAGTATGCTAGGAATAGAGATGGCAATGTTAGTAGATATAGCCTTGTTAGGATAGGTGTGGCCTTGCCTAGTGGCCTTGGTAGAACTTTCAGCCACTCCTACACCTTGTCTGCCTGGATGCTGCCATGCTTCCACCTTGATGATAATGTACTCAACCTCTGAAACAGTGAGCCAGTCCCAATTAAATGTCCTTACAAGAGTTGCCTTGGTCATGGTGCCTGTTCACACCAGTAAAACCCTAACTAAGACAAAAGTTAGTACCAGGAACTTGGGTATTGCTGTGATTGGAGTGATCATGCTTTTGTTTGGAAGAATGTGGACTTTGGGGCTTTGGATTTGGAAAGCAACAAAATTCTTTAAATGGGTTCCTATGGGCTATCCTAGTAAAAATATCGAAGACCTTGCTGCTGAGAGTTATTTGAACACTACAGATCTTGCCCAAGAGGTTTCAGTGGAGAATTTCAGTGTGTGTTACAGAGACTGTTTTTGTTATATTTTGATGAAGAATGTGGTTGATCTTTGCCCTTATCTATATGAAGATAAGGTAAAGAGATTTATATTAGCCTGGTAGTGGTGGCACACGCCTTTAATCCCAGCACTTTTGAGGCAGAGGCAGGTGGATTTCTGAGTTCGAGGCCAGCCTGGTCTACAGAGTGAGTTCCAGGATAGCCAGGGCTACACAAAGAAACCTTGTCTTGAAAAACCAGAGAGAGAGAGAGAAAGAGAGAGAGAGAGAGAGAGAGAGAGAGAGATTGATTTAAATTAATTGCATTGACAAAGAAAGTTTCAATAGAACCCAGCAGAGGTTTTGTTTTCTGGTTTAGTTTCATGGAAAGCACTCTGATCAAGCATAGCAAGCATAAAAAGAAAAAATACAGAATGCATGTTTCAAGTAATAATAAAGGGGAACCAGGAAGTGAAATGGAGCTAAATCCTATGCTCAAGGAGATAAAGAGATTATGGGAGTGGCGATCTCAGGGAAAGAGTCTACCTAGATAAAATTAGTTTATATTTGCAGTTGAACAAGGAATGGTTTGGACTTTTAATCTGGAATGAACTACAAACCAAAAATGGAGGGCACACTTGTGATCCATATGTTGAGTCTGGAAGACACAGGTTTTTGTTCCAGATCTTGAAGAACAGTGGCCATGAAAAGATTAGGCCTAGGAATGTTGCTACACACTTTCAATCCCAGGAGACAAAGCCAAACAATTTTCTGAGTTTAAGGCCACTCTGAAATAGAGCAAGTTCCAGGTGAAGAAAAACTTAAGTCCAGGCATGGTGCTACACAACTTTAATCCTAGCATTCAGTAGACAGAGCCATGCTGATCTTGGAGTTCAAGATCAATCTACAGAACAAATTCCAGGAGAGGTAAGCTTAGGCAGTGAGTGAATTGGAAAACAAAAAGCTGTTAATAGAATAAGGAAGACTATATTCTAGTCCCAGTAAGCAGCAAAATCCAGCGGTTTTGGCCATGTACCTCACTCTGACTTTAGAGTCAAGAATAGAAGGAACTACTGGGAAAATTGATTCTGGTTAGCTGCTGATAAGAAATCAGCAGTGGTTAAGAAGAAACCAGCATTAATGAGGAACAGTGTTCTGCGAAGTGTATTCTGAAATCACAAAGAAGTTGTGTTCCAGAGATACTGAAGGTTATACTCCATGATGCAGCTGGATTTAATAATGAATAAGAATCACCCAGGTGATACTGGTTTTGAAGGTATGAAGGGACCATGGAAAACAGCTGAAGCTTGGTACTGTGAGACGTCAGGGAAGACTACTTATGAAGGTGTAGCTCGAGTTGCAGTTGATGCTCCAAGACTGAAGGGGTCATGCAAAGAAATTGAGGTTTAGCACCATGAAGAGAGACTATGAGTGGCTATTGGTAAAACTTAGTTACAGCAGAAGACCCCAGTATATTGGAGATGCCAGTACAATGAGATGACCACCAATAACAGCTACAGCAATAGAGTAGAGTCAACCAGAGCCTAAAGTGCTATAGAGGGTAGCTGGAGAATTGATTCAAGCAATTTAGAGAAGCCCAGTAGATCACCTGTGGATCCTAGTCATTGGAACAAGAACCTGTGAAGTTAAAATGACTTGGAGACCCCAGGGTGTTAAAAATGCCAGAGCCATGAGATACCTGCCAAGGAAAGCTGCTAACAGGGAGTGGAATCAGCCCAGGTAAAAGAAATATATTGCATTTAACAAAGACTAAAAAGGAGTTGGAGGTCTGGAGACAGTTTTGATATCAGACATGGAGATGCAGAGTTTGAAGTTTGCCCATCTGGTTTCCTATCTTGCTTTGGGGATTTTAGTTAAGTGATTGGATGAATATAAGAAGAGATTTTGAACTTTGGACTGTTAACATTGTTAAGACTGCTATAGATTATAGGGATTTTGGAAGTTGGATTAAATATATTTTGTATTATGCTGGGTTTAGGTATGGCCCCCACAGACTCATATGTTTGAAAAAGCTTATAGAGGCCAGGGTTTGAAATATAATAGTTTGAATATGCTTGAGCCAGGGACTGTCACTATTAGGAAGTGTAGTCTTGTTGGAGTAAGTTTGTCAATGTGGCATTGAGGCATTTATCCTAACTCTGTGGGAGCCAGTCTTCTCCTAGTGGCCTTCAGGGGAAGATGTAGAACTCTCACCTACTCTTGCACCATGCCTGCCTGGATGCTACCATGATCCCACCTTGATGATAATAAACTAAGCCTTTGAACCTGTAAGCCAGCCCTAATTAAATATTGTCCATGTAAGAGTTGCCTTGGTAATAATGTATGTGCACAACACTAAAACCCTGACTAACTAAGACATGACATGTCGTACTGTTGTGATAAACCATGACAAGAACTGAAGCAGAGACATCTGAAAGTGCTGCTTACTTGCCTGCTCTCGAGGCTCAATTCATCTACCTTTCTTATGTCTTCCAATGGCACCTGCCCAGACTTGGCACCACACACAGTGGCTGGGTCTTCCCCCATCAACCATTAATCAAGACCGTGCCCTACAGCTTTGGCTAGAGGCCAATCCAATGGAGGCTCTTCTCTGTTGAGATTCCCTTTCTCGAGAGGATTGGTTTCTGTCACTTTGATGAAAACAAAAACAAAAACAAACAAACAAACAACTAATATGCTATAGAAGTCACTTGTGGAGTCATAACACTAGCAATCTTAAATGACTTCTATCAGATACGTTCATTAGGGGATGGAGTAATCTGCCTAGAGTCATCTTCATTCTCACTCACGGGGTAGATCAAGACAGCCTTTAAAGGCACAGCTTGAATTCTCACTCCAATGGAAGCCTTGCTGATAGTTCAAGGAGACCTGTCTTTCACTTCTTGCCTTCTAGCCTACTTCTTTACTATTGCCCATTGCTACCACAGCCAAGTGTTTGTCTCCCACAGACAGACTGGAAACTACCTGAAGATAAAACATTTTCCCCTTACATTAAGCTTGTTTAAAAGAAAGGCAGTGATCTGTGTATTTAATAGTCTAAATTTACAATATAGGTTCCCAATTTTTATTTGGGCCCTCATAGAAGAATAAAATTATAAACAAGTCAAATTAGTCATTATCATTGTGTTCTCTCCCTCTTGCCCCTTCACCCCTACCTATGTCTAAACAAGAATACTCATTCATTTTTGAATAGTTTTTATTCTCTCATACATTACATCCTGTCTCCAGCTTCCTCTCCCTGCTTTAGCCCCCATACCACCTCTGCATCCCCTTAGAAATGAGTAGACCTCCCAGGGACAGGACATGGAATAACAAGGTTCAATAAGACTAGGCACAATCTCAAGGCTGAAGAAGGCAACCCAGCAGGAGAAAGGGGAGAGGGTCTCAAGAGCATGAAAAAGGGTGAGACACATCCCTTCTACAGTTAGGAGTTCCATAAGAACACCAAGCTACATAACCACAACATACAAGCAGAGGACCTAACTTAAACTCATATAGGCTCTATGCCTACTGTTTCATGTTCTGTGGGCCATGTTCTTGAGGTAACCTTAACTTTAGTGGCTCCCACAATCCTTCCTCTCCCTCTTCCCTGAGATTCCCCAAGCACAAGGCCCATGCTTGGCTGTGAGCCTCTGTGTATGCTCCCATCAGTTGCCAGATGAAGCCTTTCTGATGACAACTCGGTCATGCTCCGATCTGTGAGTATAGCAGAACACCATTAGGAATAGTCTCATTGACTTACTTTAAAAGGTGTACTCTTCCGAGTATGCATGCCCACAGATATAATGCTTTATTTAATTTTTAAAAGGAGACGCTTACTTCATTGTATGCATTTATTGCTGTTTTCTAAACTTTATATAAAAAAGATACTCAAAACTATCAGAGTATTATAAAAATATTAGAAAAATGATCAATATATAATCAGTGTGACAAAAACCTGAAAATAAAACAAAATACATTTTATTTTAAAAACACATAAAAAAAAAAACCTCATAAGTACCTGAAAGTTAACCATCTCTATATGACCAGTGAATCAAAAAAGAAATCACAAGTTAAATTAGAAAACCTTTTCAGATAAATAAAAATAAAATACAGTATGTCATGTAGAACCTATGACTGAGCAATGCTTAGAGGTAAGCTCAGAGCCTTCATATGTTTTTAAGATAAACAGGATATTTTTCAGATATCTATTTTCTGTGTGAATTAGATTCAAAAAAGAATAGTAAACTGTACTCAACAAAAACATATTTAAGGAAATAATAATCATAAGTGTAAAAATAAATCATGCATAGAATATAGAGGGAAATAAACAACACAAAATTTCTTTCATTGGGTAATCAACACAATTGACAACTTTTAGTTCAGCTAATGTAAATAAGAAGATAGAAGATAGGGCTATTAAAATCAGGAGTGAAAAAGTTACTTTCAGTACTTTAAAAAAAATAGTAAGCAAGATACACTCTGGTAAAATTAAAATACCCCTTTAAAAGAGATAAACTATTGAAACTCACTCAAAAAAGATAAGTCAATCTGAACAGACTTTGTAATTAGCAAAGAGTGAATTACTACTGTTTTTTTTTTTTAAATAAGAGAAGCCTAAGAATAGTAGATAGTTTCCCAAGTAAAAACCAAGCAAACATTTGAAGAATTCAGATCTATTGATCTTTTGTGAACTTTGAAAAGAGTTGAGGAATAAGGACTTAATTCATCCATATTTGTATCTTGACACGAAAGCCAGAATTTACCAGAAAATAGATATAATATATGTGCAAAAAATCTTCGATAAAATGTTAGCAAACAAACCTAGTGTAATGTAAAAAGGATTATATAAATCATATTCCTTTTTTTTTTTTAGGTTTTTTGAGACAGGGTTTCTCTGGGTAGTCCTGGCTATCCTGGAACTCACTCTGTAGACCAGGCTGGCCTCGAACTCAGAAATCTGCCTGACTCTGCCTCCCAAGTGCTGGGATTAAAGGCGTGTGCCACCACCACCGGGCTATAAATCATAATCCTGTGAGGTAAGATTCATCCAAGGAATACAAAGCCTTATCATGATATGTAAAAATAATAAGTATAAACTACTAACACATTAAAAAAAAAAATAGCCAAAGTTCCATAAAAAAACACTAAGGGCAAACATTTCACAGCAATAAGCTCAATCATGTAAAAATATGTTAACTACCTGGTGGTAATAAAGAACACTTGAGCCTGATAAAAACATAAAAACAAAACCAGTTACTGGTATATTAACTGCCAAAGAAATGGGATAGTTTTCTGCAGGTACAAGAAAATGATGAAAATATTCACTGTAGCTTTCTCTGTGTAAACAAACACCTTAAACTATGTAATCTGAGGTGTTAGCACACATCTCCAGTGCCAGCCAAGAGGTTATCAGATTTTCTTGTCCCCAAAGATATCTGCTTGAGCATGAGGACGGGGGACAACCCTGCCCAGATTGCATCATACATCAAGATCCAATATGGGCCTGTTAGTATGTGTAGACTGCCTTCACACAGCTGACCCCAACCCCACTACCTCTTGATACAGGATTCTGTTTACAGCAAGGGAACATTGACAGAGATACTGCCTAAGAAAAGGAGGGAAGGAAAAAAAGAAAAGGGACAGAAGGGAAGAAAGGATGGATGGAGGGAAGCAAGGAAGGAAGAGTGGTAGGTCAAGTGAATCAGGTTTGTTGGAACAAAACTTTAATCTCAGCACTTGAGAGTCAAGAGCACGAAGATCTATCTGATAAGAAGCCAGCCTGGTCTATGGAGAAAGTTCAAGGACAACCAGCGCTACCTACTGAGACCCAGTCTCAAATTAACAAAGTATCCTCTGAGCCTCATTACCTGAGATGAGTCTGCAGAACAGGATGTGGAAAGGAAAGACATGACACTCAGAAGTTCTGCAATGACCACCACTATCTACAAATCATGCTTCCTTTATACACACACACACACACACACACACACACACACACACAAGCACACTCACCCATAAAACGAAATAAGAAAAGAGAGTAAATAAATTTGCTTCTAACTACTCCACACAAACAGTGTATACTGTCCTAGATAGTTTACGGAGACATAAATTGACAGCACACAGTTGACATGTAGACAAATTAAATCTTTATTAAAACAGTGAAAACGAAGCATTACAAGACAGGATTCAACCAAGACAGAAGTTAAAATTGGATAAAAATCTTAATAGGTCACAAATTTAGAGTACTAAATGGATTGACTGGGTCAGAGAGTAAGTCTACTGAATGGTGAGCTGTGTTCTAAGTTCATCAACACACCAAAACTAGAAGAGGTCCTAGTCCAGCTTGCTAACCTGAGGTAAAGTCTGGATTCCAGGTAGTGCCTGAATGCTCAGCAGAAAAAAAGGAATGTCAGTTCAAACTCAAGAAAAGGAGCACGGGCTTTCCAGTGCCTAGGTAGGGCTGTAAAGCTGGGACACTGGACTAGCATGCACAAGGACTGAAGCTTGACCCCAGGAAGACCAAGTCAGTGTGTTGTGGTGGCCTGTGCCATACAAGGCCAGTTCGACACTCAGCTGGCATAAGGGATCCTATCCAAAAGGCAAGGACTGTGTCTGCACAATATCCAAGCTCCATTGGCTGATTGAATTCTAAGAGTCGGTCATTTCTCAAATGATAGACATCTCCCAAAGGGCAGGTGAAAGAGTCCCCGTCAGTGAGAGGTTTCAACAGTCGAAGCTCCGCAGTAAGTCTTCCCAGGTTTTCTTCAAAGTCAGACTCTGTGTCATTGACTGGAGAGATGCGGGGCTCTGAGATTGAGTTCTTCCGGAGTGGCTGATGGTTTGGTGCTCACTGGACTCAAGGCCTGTCTCCTGGCCCCTGTGGACCCCTATCCTCGCCCCGGATGCTTCTTGCATCCTTGGAAGGGTTGGGAGATGCCAAGTCGCCTGGTCTCTGCACCAGTTGGCTGGCCTGGATAATCTTGCGAGAGCATAGGAGGTGGGCGCTGGTCTAGGGCTAGTAGTGAGGGAATAGCCTTGGGGCGACATGTATCTGGGCAGTCTGGCCTGCGAGTCTGTCAAGAGAGAATTGACTGTGTGAAGCGCCCAGTGCAGTGCGGCTCCTGCATGCGACAGTTGCCAAGTAAGCCAGGCCCGCTGAGAGACAGTGGGCTCCTGGCTGCTTGAGGGCACACGCAGAAAGGCACCTCCGGGGGTTTGCAGGTCATCCAGGGTCACCTGCATGGCACCCGTTTTGGTGAAGACTCTGGACATAAGCCGTGAGAATGTCAGGGATGAGCTGGCTTCCTGAGCAGAAGGCTGTCTGCGCCTCTTGGCCGAGTTGTAGGGTGCACCTTGGCTGTCTCCAGAGCGACTGCGCTTAGGATTCCTCACAGGAGATCTTGGCTGGGGCCTTCGGTCCTTTACTTGCAGTTTCGTGTGCAAGGAATCTGTGGGAGAGACAATGGGCTTTACTCATTTTGCAAACTGATTTCATTTAACTCAGTGGGCTCCCCTGCCCTAAACCACTCCCCAGAGGATCTTTTTTAACATCCTGTGGAAATGCAGGCCACTTCCAGCACACCCTCTTCACAGCTCTTTTGTACCTGAAACACCATCTGGACAGCCACCACCAGCTGTGTCCTCTCCAGGGTTTGCTTAGCTCCCAGGGCTGATGGGCCCTGAGTCCTGCTTCTTCAAAACCCAGACCTACCTCTCTTGTGGGTGGAGCCCGGCTTGTCCCTTCCTCTCCCCCTGGAGAGAGATCGTCTGGCCCTCCACTTCTCTTCCAGCTTGGTGCTTCTCTTCTGGGGTTCGCAGGGGACAGCCCAGCTTTGCCCAGATCGCTTCTGACTGGGGACCTTAGCCTCCGGCCGTGGCCAGATGTTCTCTGGGGGAAAAAGAAGTGATTGGTAACAGGTTCCCCAACCTTTCTCAGGAAAGCCTGAGATCAGGCTCCATACGGCCAAGCTCCTAGCATGCCTTAAAATCCCACTTAGTGCCCCCCACATACACACACACTATTTTTCAATTCCCTATTCCCTCTTTGTCCAAGTCCTACAAATGGTTGTACCTACTTTGCATGTTCCCAAACTGCCTCAGCAAACACTCCAAAACACAGTCCCAAGGATACTCAGCTCACACAGCCGTTGGCAAAAAGCAGACACACATGGGTGCAAGCCCAGACACACACACACACACACACACACACACACACACACACACACACACACAC
>JADRCD010223565.1:0-42500 GCA_019843815.1 Montemys delectorum
TTTTTTTTTTTTTTGGTTGAGAGACTATTAATGAGTGTTTCTATTTGGTTAAGGGAAATGGGACTGTTTAGATCATTTATCTGAACTTGATTTAACTTTGGTACCTGGTATCTGTCTAGAAAATTGTCCATTTCATCCAGGTTTTCCAGTTTTGTTGAGTATAGGCTTTTGTAGTAGGATCCTATAATTTTTTGGATTTCCTCAGTTTCTGTTGTTATGTCTCCCTTTTCATTTCTGATTTTATTAATTAGAATACTGTGTCTGTCCCTGCTAGATAGTCTGGCTAAGGGTTCATCTATTTTGTTGATTTTCTCAAAGAACCAGCTCCTGGTTTGGTTGATTCTTTGTGTAGTGTGTAGTTCTTTTTGTTTCCACTTGTTTGATTTCAACCCTGAGTTTGATTATTTCTTGCTCTCTATTCTTCTTTGGTGAGTTTGCTTTTTTTTTTTTGTTTTTTGTTTTTTGTTTTTTGTTTTTTGTTTTGTTGTTGTTGTTCTAGAGCCTTCAGATGTGCTGTCAAACTGCTAGTGTATGCTCTCTGCAGTTCCTTTTTGGAGGCACAGAGAGCTATGAGTTTTCAACCTAAAGTGAACAACAACAACAAAACAAAAAAAGATAAGAAGGGACACTTAATACTCATCAAAGGTATGATCTACCAAGATGAACTCTCAATTCTGAACATCTATGCATCAAATGCAAGTGTATCCACATTCATAAAAGAAACTTTACTAAAGCTCAAAGCACACATTGCACCGCATACAATAGTATTGTGAGACTTCAAAGCCTCACTCTCTGCAGTGGACAGATCATGGAAACAGAAACTAAACAGAGATACAGTGAAACTAACACAATCTATGAACCAAATGGATTTAACAGATATCTATAGAACACTTTTTCCTAAAACAAAAGGATATACCTTCTTCTCTGCACCTTATGGTACCTTCTCTAAAATTGACAATATAGTAGGTCACAAAACAGACCTCAACAGATACAAGAAGATTAAAATAACCCCATGCATCCTATCAGATCACCATAGACTAAGGCTGGTCCTCAATAGCAACATAAACAATAGAAACCCCACATACATGTGGTAGCTGAACAGCTCTCTACTCAATGATAACTTGGTCAAGGAAGAAATACAGAAAGAAATTAAAGACTTTTTAGAGTATAAAGAAAATGAAGCCACAACATACCCAATCTTACGGGACACTATGAAAGCAGTACTAAGAATAAAAAGTTTCCTTATCTAAATTACTTTGCTGCTATAGCTGACCTGCCTTTTGTGTTCCTCTAAGGTCTCTGGCACTTAGCACCTCATCCTAAAACAGCAAGGGATTAAGTAAGGTAGCCTTTGTTCTAACTCAGCAGGAACAGTGCTGCTTTAACTTTCAGTCATTTAGTTGAAGTCTCAGGAAGAAAAAAGGACACTTTGAAAAGGGAATTTAGCATTTATTTCTAAATTGTAAAAAGTTTCCTATGAAAGCTCTCTAAGAAAAAGGGGAAAGTCAGAAAGATCCTACGTGGGACAAGGGAAATTAGTTCTCCTCTCTTTGTGCTCAGCATTTAAACATCTTTCCAAATACATGATCACATGGTAAAATGTTCAACAGAAGTTTACACATAAATTCAAGTCATAAATCGAATAAGCAGTTTAGGACATAGAATGTTTACATGCATATCCACTAGGTGTAATTAGATGACTAAACAGTCATCACCTGCCACAGTTCCACAGGTTTATGGAGAGTTAAAACTATAACTTAGTTATTAGTCAAGTTTTGAATAAATAAACCCAGTCAACATTTTATCTTCTGTCCTAGCACCTATAATATATCATAATTCCCTTGTTATGCTACTTGGTTAATGATTTTACAACCTTTTGTAAGGTTCTCTGAATAATAGAAACAATTAACTGGTGACAGAGACTGCCAGAGTTCTCAGTGCAGTTTTGACTACCAGGAAAGACCTAGTAGCAATCCCACTGCTTAATAAATATTGATATAATTTTAGGAGTTATTGTAGGATCTTTATTAAGAATTAAGAAGTCATCTATTTGTCTACATAGTATCACTAAAGATACTATATCTTCATAATTCTGCAGAGATCTGCTCAAGAGGGTTGGCTAATACTTAGTGATTGTTATATATGTTTAATAGTAACAGGAAAAGCATATTAATAGCAAGAATCTTTCCTAAAATGATTTTTCCCTTAGGCCTTGTCTATGGGAACAAATCTGTAGTGGATTATTTGTTATTCCAAAACAGACTAATCTCTGGAACTTCACCTGCTATAGCTTGTCATATGATGGCTCCTGACACCACAGAACTAATGTTTTTCACATACTTCTCAGTGACTTTTATACCTACTTGTTTTAATAAAATATTAATTAGAGGGGCTAAGGATATTGCTCAGTGGTTAAGAACACGGTCTTCTGTTCTAGAGGACCCAGGTTCAACTTTTGTCACCAATACAATAGTTTGCAACTATCTTCACCTCCAGTTACTTGGAGTTCTGTGCTTCCCTCTGACCTCCATGGGCATTGTGTATACATAGTACCCATATACATATTCAGATAAAACATCCTCACATAAAAAAATTAAATCTCAATGAAGTCTAAAAGTACTAAATGTATTCCAATGATATGTTAATTCATATTTATTATAAAATGTAAATTAATAGTACATTCTGTGGTAGATGGGAAAGAAAAGATATATTCAAATGAAAGAAAGTTACCTGGGAATATTTATTTGCAATCTGTAAATGATTATGGTTTTAGGTAGATTAACTTCAGTGAGAAGAAAAAATAATATCAAAGTAATTAATATGCATTTAAAATCATCTCTCATAATCATGTTTTTAATTTTGTACTTTCAGTTAAAGATAGGAATATTTCACTGGTAGAACTAATTTGACAAATGCTGTGGATAATTGATAAAGATAGTACTAATTAAATCTTTAGAGGATGATCTGCACTTCGTCCAGTGATCTCCATGGCTGTACTGAATACTGGACAAATGAACTTAGGGGAAAAAATGTTTCTTTTGGTTCATAGATTATGAGGTTCTACTTCGTGATCTCTTGCCCCATTGAGGTTAATATGATAGGGAGGGAGCACATGACATCAAGAGCAATTGAATTGACAGGAGAAAATGCTTTTCTGTGGGGCTAGAGAAAGGGCACAGTCCTTAAGAGCATTTGTTTTCCCTTCTTTTTAATTAGATATTTTCTTTATTTACATTTCAAATGATATCTCCTTTGGGGGGGGGAACCCTGTTCTCTCCTCCCTCCCCCTGCTCACCAACCCACTCTCTCCTGGTTCCTGCCTCTGACATTCCCTTACACTGGGGCATAGAACCTTCACAGGACAAAGGGCATCTCCTCCCATTGATGACTGACTAGGTAATCCTCTGCTACATATGTAGCTGGAGCCATGAGTCCCACCATGTGTACTCTTTGGTTGCTGGTTTAGTCCCTGGGAGCTCTAAGGGTACAAGTTAGTTCATATTGTTGTTTTCCTTTTGCAGATCCCAAGTTCCATTCCCAGTTGTCACATCAGGTAGTTGACAACATTCTGTATCCCACAATGCATCAGTACCAGTCATTTCCATTAAGAATATTGAAAGAAAAAAACTTTAAATTTACCAAGACTTTGTTGTTGATTCTTGCAGTTTCTTGGCGGTGGTTTGGTTTGTTTCTCTGTGCAGCATTCTCTGTCTTGGAATTCTCTCTGCAGATCTTTATAAAAGAATTGTTGAATACTTAAAAAGTAGTATAAAAAAGTCAGCTTTGAGAACTAATATTTAACCACCTTAAAAAGAAACCTAACAAACACTTATTATCTCTTATTGTTATGAGGAATAAATAATGTTATCATGTGTTATCTGGGTACTTCTAATTCACAGGCTATAGTCAACATTCAACAGTAGAATGGACTCATGCAGCTTTTTATGAGCTTCACATTTCTCTTACATTATACATATTGTTACCCATAATGATAATCCTGTGCTACATTCATATGTTGATTTTTATTTTCCCATTAAATAAGCTGTTTGGCATCAGAACATGTGCATTCCCTACTTGCAGATTTCTATTGTGTTCTCTGATCCACTGAATGCTATGAACCCCAGCCAAACACCCAGGAGTATTGCACTCAGGCCAGCACCAGAGAGTTATAGCAGTGAACGAGTACCCTGGGGAAGAAAGAAAGCTGCAAGCATAGTCTCTTACCCCTGAATCATAATTCTGCTCCTGAAAGCATTATTTCAGAAGGTCTGTTGAAAAATATTAAACTATTTGCACTCCCTTTCCTTTTCTTTTTTTCCTTTAAAATCTTGGTGATGTTTTCCTGAGTTTTCATCTTTTTCTACTTCCCCATGTTGCCCCACTGTGGTAGTTTTAATATCATGTCTTTGAATACTTGGTTATCAGGGAGGGGAGCTACTTGAGAGAGATTAGGAGGTGTAGCTTTGTTGGAGGAAATGTCAGTTGTGTTGGGCTTTGGGATTTCAAATGCTCAAGTCAGGCACAGTGCCTCTCTTCCTGCTGCCTATGGATTAGAGTCTCAGCTATTTTTTTCCCCAGCACTATGTCTGCCTGTGTGCTTTATGCTCCATGCCTTTAAGATAATGGACTAAACTTCTGAAATTGTTAGCAAGCCAAATTAAATGCTTTTCTTTCTAATAGTTATCTTGGTCTTGGTGTCTCTTTATAGCAATAGAGCACAGGATAAGATACCCACAGAAACCTGTGACAGATATAATGTTCTCTGGTTCTATTAGGAATGACAGTGATTGTTTAAAGTTCAGTTTCTCATTTACATGAGGTTTTCTGGCAATATTCATAAAATAGAGACTGTCATGATTGATATAAAAACTCTTGTCACATCTCCTTTCTGGCCACATAATCAAGCTATCAATCCCTTTGTGTCCCAGCTAGAAGACACTCTCCAGTGTTGTGGTCTGATACTAGGAAATTATCACCACCAAAAGGCTTCCCATGGAACAATGTTTTCTTGTGTGCTTTTGAATCTCATCATTATCTGAAAGAATTAACCTAGTAAAAGGAGGAGAAGAAAGAGGAAAATGACTAGCAGATGTGGCCATAGTAGTGAGAGTTGAGATAATGAGAAAAGCAGAGCTGAAGATTTCTCCAGAAGGTGACAAGAATATTATGGATACTGTAGAGCTGAATCAGAGAACCTGAGAGTTCTCAAGCCTGGAAGAGTTTCAGAGAGATGCTGAGCATAAAGAATCAAGGATCCTAGACATGTTAGGCTCGAGACATGTAGGCATAACCTGTTTTCACAGGATGAATGCTCCTGTAACATTGGTCTCCAACAATTCTTGGTGTAGGATTCCAGAAATAGAGGTATATAGATGATGTATGG
This sequence comes from Montemys delectorum, assembly GCA_019843815.1. Taxonomy (NCBI): domain Eukaryota; kingdom Metazoa; phylum Chordata; class Mammalia; order Rodentia; family Muridae; genus Montemys; species Montemys delectorum. The sequence continues at coordinate 5,384 of JADRCD010223565.1, forward strand.
TACTATAGATGATGTCTTATTACAGTTTGCTGCTGCCAATCACAGTTATCAATAGCTCTGGAATACAAAGACTTACAGGAATCAAAAGTTGTCAGCTAAAGCCCAGAGCCAGGAGCATTTACCCTGGTTCCTATAGAATCAAAAGTTGTCCAGCTACAAAAGAATTACTGCTATCAGCTTTTATTTTCAATTAAAAATAAGTTGCCAAGCAGTGGTGGCACATGTCTTTAATCCCAGCACTTGGGAGGCAGAGGCAGGCAGATTTCTGAGTTCGAGGTTAGCCTGGTCTACAGAGTGAGTTCCTGGACATCCAGGACTATTCAGAGAAATCCCATCTCAAACAAAACAAAACAAAACAAAATGAACAAACAAACAAACAAAAAGGAAAAAAAAAGAAAGAAAAAGAAGTCTTCATGCAGTACAGTCTGGTCAAGTTTTCCCCTCTCCTAACTCCTCCTATCTTTTCCCTATCTCTATTCCCACCCAACTTCAAGATTTTTCTTTCCTCTTGCTCTGTATTAAATGAACATGAAAACAAACAAAATCAAACCAAAATAATTTTTAAAAGAGAGAAAAATCATTCAAAATAAACACATATACATGCACAAAGAAAATCCATATAAACACAAAATTAGAAACCATATTGTACATGCAAAAGACCAATGAGATAATAAATAAATAAATAAATAAATAAATAAATAAAGTAATTAATAAATTAATTAAATGCCCCCCAAAAGTCATATGAGACACAAAGTCTACAAAAATACCACGGAATTTATTTTCACTGGACGTTGTACCTCTGGGAATGAGGCTTGCCCTTAAGTGTAGCTACTATACCCAGTGAGAAAACTATTTTTTTTCCTTTACCAAAGAATGCCAACTGGAGATAGTACTTTAGTCAAGGATGAGACTCTACACGAACTATCACCTTTCTCTATGTGTTGCCCCATCTTTGCATCAGGACTCCAAGTGGTTTGAATTCGTAGACTCTGTGAGTTTGTATGTGTATTTCTTCTGTTATCTCTAGAAGACATGGATTTCCTGGAATTGTCCATCCCTCCAGCTCTTCCAATTATTTTGTAGTCCCTTCCACATAGCTCTTTGAGTCCTGAGGGGAGGGTTTGATGAAGACATCTCATTTAGGAGTGAATGTTTCAAAATTTCCCACTCTGCATATTGTCCTGTTGTAAGTCTCTGTATTTGTCTCCCACTATTGCAAGAGGAAGCTTCTCTGATGAAGGTTGTCATCTTTTTCCCTCATTCAAGATTGCAAAGCTACAAGATCCATCCAATCTGTCCATGTTTCCTATCTGAGCTATGCAAAAGGACACCTTTAAGACAACTGGGGAAACGCTAGAGTTACAGAGATGGCAGAGTCATTTCTCAACACAGTTTAAGAAATAAAAATTTTATTTTTAAGATTATTTTTCTCTTGAATTAAAAGAGGTAGTGATAAAATTATAATACTTTTTGCCAAAATACTTCATGTTTTATAGTGTTAAGTAGGCTAGCCTTATATCTTTGATAAAATTATTTTAAATGGAATGTATAGAGCTCTGTAGATGAATTTTAAATTTTACCATGTCATGAATTGTGACAAATTACCCAAATATATCTGATGGCTTATTTCTAATGTAGCTACTTTTTTAAAAAGCAAAGATTCCCCTAATTTCTTTCACAGCTCATTTATTCTTTGAGTGGAGGAAAGCTACTGATTTAAGTGAATTTTGTATCCAGCTACTTTGTTGGAGTTGTTATCATGTGTAGGAGTTCTGTTGTGGATGTTTTTGGGTCACTTATGTATACTACCATATCATCTGCAAATAGTGATATCTTGACTTCTTCTTTTCCAATTTATATCCTTTGACTCTTTGTTTAATTGCTCTGGCTGGAACTTCAAGTACTATATTGAATAGATAGGATGAGAGTGGGCAACCTTCTTGAATTCCTATTTTCTCTAAAACTTTTAACATGAAGAGGTGCTGTATTTTGTCAAAGGCTATTTCAGCATCTAATGAGATGATCATGCGGTTTTTTCCTTTGAGTTTGTTTGCATAGTGGATTACATGGATGAATTTCTTTATATTGAACCATTCCTGCATGCCTGGGATGAAGCCTACTTGATCATGGTGAATGATCATTTTGAATTCATTTTGGATCAGTTCTTGAGTTCAGTATGCATTGAGTATTTTTGCATCAATATTCATTACAGAAGTTGGTCTGAAGTTCTCTTTTCTTGTTGGGTCTTTGTGTGTGTATTGAGGTATTAGTGTAACTGTGGCTTCATAGAATGTATTAGATAGTACTCCTTCTGTTTCTGTTTTGTGGAATAGTTTGAAGAGCATTGGTTTTAGGTCTTCTTTGAAGTTCTGGTAGAATTCTGCGTTAAACCTACCTGGTCCTTGGTTTTTATTGGATGAGAAACTTTTAATGACTGTTGCAATTTCCTTAGGGGCTATGGGACTGCTTAGATGGTTTATCTGAGCCTGATTTAACTTTGACACTTGGTATCTTTCTAGAAAATCAACTATTTCGTCTAGGTTTTCTAGTGTTGTTGAGAATAGGCTTTTGTAGTAGGATCTGATGACTTTTTTAGTTTATTGAGTTTTTGTTGTTATGTCTCCATTTTCTTTTCTTATTTTTGTTAATCTGGATACTGTCTCTGTGCCCTCTAGTTAGTATGGCTAAGGGTTTATCTATCTTGTTGATTTTCTCAAAGAATTAGCTCCCAGTTTTGTTGAATGCTTGTATAGTTCTCTTTGTTTCTACTTTTTAATTTCAGCCCTGAGTTTGATTATTTCCTGCTGTCTACTCCTCTTGGGTGTAGTTGCTTCTTTTTCTTCTATTGCTTTCAGATGTGCTGTTAAGCTGCTAATGTATGCTAGTATATGCTGTGCCTTCATTTTCATTAAATTCTTTTTTTTTTGGAGGTACTTGTCATTTTATTTTATTTTTTTTATTAGATGTTTTCTTTATTTACATGTAAATTTCTCCTTTCCCAGTTTCCCCTCCAAAAAACGAACAAACAAACAAACAAACAAACAAAAACAACAAGAACAAACCCCTGTTGCCTCCCTCCTCCGCATGCCTGCCACCCCACCCTCTCCCACTTATTGTCCTGGCATTCCCCTACACTGGGGCACAAAACCTTCACAAGGTCGAGGTCCTTTCCTCCTATTGATGATCGAATTTGCAATCCTCTACTATACACATACTGCCAGAACATTCAGTCCCACCATATATAGTCCTTGATTGGTGGTTGGGTCCCTGGGAGCTCTGAGGGTACTAATTAGTTTATATTGTTATTCATCCTAAGGGGCTGCAAACCCTTCAGCTCCATAGATCCTTTCTCTAACTCCTTCATTGGGGAGCATGTACTCATTAAATTCTAAAAAGTCTTTAATTTCTTTCTTTATCTCTTCCCTGACCAAGTTATCATTGCGTAGATAGTTATTCAGTTTCCATGGGTATGCGGGCTTTCTGTTATTTTTGTTGTTGAAGACCAGCTTCAATCTGTGGTGATCTGATAAGATGCATGGGATTATTTCAGTCTTCTTGTATTGGTAGAGACTTGTTTTTTGTCCAATTATGTGGCTAATTAAACATACAAGGATAAACATTGGATTGAGCACTGGGATTCCAATGGAGAAGTTAGGGCAAGGACTGTAGGAGCTGAAGGCGTTTACAGCCTCATAGGAAGAACAACAATATCAACCAACCAGACCCCCTGGGCATCAATGAAAGAGAACACAGGGGGTACCCATAGCTCCACCTGAATATGTAGCAGAAGAATTGCCTTATCTGGTATCAGTGGGAGGGGAGCCCTAGGGCACTGAGGTATAGGGGCAGGGGCCAGGAAGCAGGAAATAGGAGTCTTGTAGAGGGGAAACTAGGAAAGGGTATAACATTTGAAATGTAAATAAATAAAATAACCAATAAAAAATGAAAAAAATTTTCTTTATCTGAATTTATACTATAATACCTAAAAATTTTCTAACCATAGAGTGCAGTATTTTACTTTTGTCCATGTACCAATAATTAAATGAGTATTTTCCTTTTAAGTACTTTTTAAAAGTATTATTGGAAAGTATAATTGTTTATTATTCTCAATTGCTTTAGAAATATACACATTTAAAAGATGTTTTTTAAACACAATATGACAAAGTGATGTTTTAAAAGCAGTGGCTAAATTACAAGTATAATATTGATGTTTAAGTCAACAGCTTGCTTGATTTTAACTCTGTTACTATATCTAGAACTTTGGGTTCTTTGAAGTCATACTTATGATGGCTATTTATTACCTTCTTAATATGACTATATCCTTCATATTTAATGATATGTAGTAATTATATATAATATATGTTTAAGTATATAGTATGCACATACATATATACATTCATAGAATATACATATAAATTAATATTATATATTAACATTAATGTTAATATATATATTCTCTGATTTCCCAAGACATTCAGAATCAAAAATGAAACAACAAAAAAACAATTGCTCTGTTTGGTTGCTGGGTTAAGAGGTTGCCCAGATTACTAAATCGAGCTACATTTTACATAGGAATTACTGTCACAACTATAACAAATTGCAATGCTCAGCTATTGTCAAACAATGTAGGGCCAAGGTTGGCAAATTAGTTAGTATTAGCATATAGACCTTTTGGCAGGAAAAAAAAAAAGCATTTTACTTAGAGCTGAACGTTCTGCAGGATTTGTCAACTAGAATGTGCCACTGGTCTCATTATCTCATTTGTCTTATTTAGACTGAATTGGCAGTTATGTCTTCATGGCAAATGTTTGTTTTTACAAATGAGCAATGAAGCAGAATCCAGGAGACACCATAGTAAAATGGCTTTACTGCAAGTGTTTAAGTCATTTCTATAGCTAAATTACTGATCTAAAGCCATGGAAATTTTTTTCCAGCATGTGATTTTATACTGTATACTATATTATACTGTATACTATATTTCATACTGTATATTTGTGGCTATTTTGCCATCCAAAATAGAAAATAAAGTTACTTAAATAAATTCAACTGAAGTATACAGGTCACTTAGAAAATGGAAAACTTGTAAATTGACATGAGATATGATAGAATTTATATATATTATACAATTCTAAATATATATTGTGTGTATATATATAATTTCTTGTTTGACTAGCAAAATAATTTACTTGATGGATGGATATGTAAATGTATACACAAATTTACACAAATATCACACTGTACTACTGATTATCATATTTGCAGTTTTTATGCATAATTTAAACTAATTGAAAATGAAATTATCTAGAAAAACATACCTTACACATACGCCTACTTTTCTTTTCATTATCTCTTAAATACCACAGTATAGCAAACATGCAGGATCCACACTGCATTTGGTAATATAAGAAATACAACAATACTTTAAAGAATATCACTAAGCCAGGAGAGCTACTTGGAGAGGAAATCTTCATACAAGAAGTGTCAAATTTAGTATAGGAAATAAACAGCGACAGAGAAAAAATTGAAGGATACCTGGGAAAAGTGTGCAGCATACAAAGGACTATTAAGTGTGCTGAAAGACTCTACGGATAAGAAAATTGACATGTCTTCAGGTGTTGTCCATTCCTAATTACAGATGTACACATTGACCTTAACAAATTATCATGTAGAGCAATTATAACCCAACAACAGGGATGCTCTGGTAGGAATACAGGCAGGCCTTTAATCTCAGAAGACAGAAGCAAGCTGATCTCTGAATTCAAGGCCAGTCTAGTATGTAACAAGTTTCAGGTAAAGAAAAACTTTGGTCCACGTCTGGTGGTATGGTCTTTAATCCCACCACTCAGGAGTCAGAGTCACACAAATCTCTGATTTCTAGTCACTCAATTTGATTCTGTAATTTGAGCTCAGTACAGTGGAGCCAGTCTTTCAGTTGGGAGTTCAGTCATTTGGGAGTCTGCGAGTTGAGAGGCAGTGCAGTGGAGTGGAGTTCATGGCAATGAGTTAAATTCATGGAGTTCAGGGGCTGTTTCTACAGGGTCAGTTTTACAGAGACAGTTCACAGAGAGGACAAGGTAAACACAGGTGAAGAAAGAATGAGCCAGAAAATGAGAAGGAGCTAGAAAATGAGAAAAGATTTCCCAAATGAGTTTGAGGCAAAGCAGAGAAACTCAGTGAGGAGCTGTGAGAAGATTGAATCAGTCAGACTGGAGAGGAGTTTGGCAGGAACAGTTGAGTTGAACCAGACAACAAGAGTCCAGAAAGAACAAGACAGGATGAGCTTATTCATCAGTAAGCCCCTGAGATGACAATTTCATCTGAAGAAATGAGTTATTTTTACATTATCCATTTTTTCCATTAGTTTCATATCCTACTCTAATACCTTATTGTAGGTCAAGACTCTTGGTTTGTGGATCCACAGGAGATCCTGGAAATAACTCCTCCGATTGGAACAGGGCGATAACTCTGTATGTATGTATGTATACATATTCAGAATTTCTGATCACTAGTGGAAAAAATCTAGCTTCTTTTCACTATAAAGACAAATTTTGAAAACTTATGGAAAAACAGATTGTTACATCTCTGAAAAAATATCACAAACATAGGTAAAAAGCAGTGTATATCTAAAGTCATAGGTTATTATAGGATGTGTATAAGTTATAGTTGGTGATAGATGCACAGGAAAAGTTTAATAATAATAGACTAGTTTTCAAATAATAAAACATTTTCAATTACACCATCTATCTAAAAAATAATGCCATGTTGAATCTCTAGCAGGAAAAGAATATTATAAAAACTTATTTGAGGCAATTATACAGAAAGTGAAAGTGGATTCTTCAGTCCTACTTAGAAGGGGGAACAAAATACTTAGGAGAGGTAGAGAGTAGGAGGAACTTGGGAGGAAGAGAGGAGGGGGTGGGGAAAAGAGGGGCAGGATCAGGTATGGGAGGAGACTCGGTTGATGTGGCTGCCTGCAGCCACTCATACGAATGGGTCTTGTGGAATGGGAGTCAAAGGGCCTGAAAATTAAGGATACGGGAAATGCGAGAAAGGTTTGAAAAAATTAGACCAACACCTGGTGTGCTTTCAGTCTACCATCATTTATTGAATTCTCTTTGTTATAAGTAAACAGGTAGATAGGTAAAGCAAAACCCTTCCCCCAAGTTGGTCAGTAACTTGGTACGATCTGCAGCTTCACCTTCAGTCTCTGGAGGCGGGGCTTCTGGCATAACTGGAACTTGGAGAGAGGCGTGGCAATTAGCAGGAGGTGGGCAGAGAGGTGTGGCTATCTGTGGCAAGGCAGGGTCTGATAGAATCAGCCCTCAGCTGTAGGAGGGTCACATTCCTCCCTTTTTATTTAGAAAATAGCAGGATTAAGGCATAATCATACATAACAGTCCTGCATGGGAATTTTCATGGTGCCTTGGTGATCTCTCCTGCAGCGTAATATCTACTGGCAAATCTCTTTACCCATCAGACGTGTGTATTAATGGGGGATGGGGAACTAGGAGTAGCCACCAGAAGTATCAGATGCCAGGAAAGCAGGAGGCTCCCAGAACCCAACAGGAATGACATTAGGTGAAATATCAAACAAAGGGAAGGGAGAACCTGTAGAGATCATATCCAGAAGTTAAGCAAGACCCTCTCCATCCTGGGTTGAGGGATGAGGCCACCCACTCATCTCCAAAATTTTAACCCGGAATTGTTCCTGTTTAAAGGAAAAACGGGGACAAAGAGTGGAGCAGAGACTGAAGGAAAGGCCATTCAGAGATTGCCCCACCTAATGGATCTATCCCATATGCAGATTCCAAACCCAGACATTATTACTGATGCCAAGAAACACTTGCTGACAGGAATCTAATACTATTGTCTCCTGAGAGGCTCTTTCAGATCCTGATCAATACAGATGCAGTTGCTAACAGCCAGCTATTGGACTGAGTAGGCAACCCCAATGGAGGAGTTAGGGTAAGGACTGGAGGAGTTAAAGGGGTTTGCAACCCCATAGGAAGAACAATAATATAACCAATCAGACTCTCCAGAGCTCCCAGAGACTAAATCACCAACAAAAGTGGACCCATGGCTCCAGCCATATATGTAGCAGAGGATGTCTTATATGGCATCAATGGGAGGGGAGACCCTTCGTCTTAAGAAGTCCTGATGTCCCAGTGTGGGGGAATGCTAAGGTGGTGATGTGGTAGTGGGTACATGCATGGGAAAAATTAGATACATATAATCAACTCTAAATAGTTTCAATATGTTGTACTTGTGTGTATTTGTGTGTGTGTGTGTGTGTGTGTGTGTGTGTAAAACATTAATTAAAACTAAAAAGGCAGAAATTTAAAAGTGAATATTGCTAGTAGCTAGAGCAAGGAGACATTGGAAGAATTTTAAAAAGTAAATAGAAAGGGGAAAATTATGCAATTTAATTTTAATCAAATTTAAAATACAAAAACTTCTATAGAGTGTTGTATCTAGAAGGAAGTTAGTATGCAGAGACAATACAAATGAATCACATTTTCTTATCAAACTTGAGTTATGATTAGAATCATGAGGTAATTCTGTATTGACCCTAACAAAGCTCAAGACAGAAATAAGAGGAAGAGTCTGGTTAGAGCTCCATGGGTAAAGATTGCTTGCCACTCTTGAAGAGGATACGAGTTAGGTTTCTAGTTGTCTCCCAAGTGACTGAACTTCCTGATCCACAGAAATCAGAGGCTTTCTTCTGGCTTCTGAGGTTTCACATATACATAACGTGCCCACACAGAGAGCTTACAGCACAAGCATATATACACAATAGCTTTTGTGACCTGGTACCCATGTTTGTGTGGGCTTTTGGTGGTCAAACTGTGTTTGAGCTACTTCTGTTCCTATAAGTAACCTCAGTAAAATACATTGTTCACAAAAATAAGTCAAACAAGAAGCCTTTGCTTCCAGTACAAGTTTCAGTTAATTTAAGTTCTCACTAAACAAGTGTATGATAAATGCTTGAATTCCATCTGTTCCAAAGTTAGTGATAGGAATAGATTATGAAAACCAGATTACAATAGAATGAGAGTTACAAATATTGCCTGCCCAAAGGCTTCTTTTCATTAAATGGCTGAAAATATCTCCCTACCTTATACAGAAAGCATATTTCAAAATTCCCTGGAAACAGACAGTTTGTAAATATTACTAACTATATGGATTCAAAATTATAACTACATTTTGTTAGTTATTTAAAAGATAATCCTTAAGGATAATTTAAAGGGAAAATTAGTGTTTCACTATTAGACAGATGAGATACACATTTTTCATGGTCAGCTCTAATTAAAAGCATGCAACCGTATAGAAAAGTATACAGCATGCATTCCCTGATAGGAAATAACATGTAAGTTTGAGAATGAAATGTAGGTTTTTAAAAGATTAACAGAATGTTGAATATCCTCCTAAAGACCAGGTTCTAATAGTGCAATATAAAAGGTGTCCCATAATAATTTCAATTTGAAAGTTCTGAAAAGAAAACCCCATACTTTGAAAACGTGCAGTGTGTGACCTCAGAAAGACAATGTTAGTAATTACAGAAATATTTTGGTGACTTGATCATAAAAATTAGTCTAGTGATACTTAGACTGCAAAATGCCTTGAACATATTCAAAGCTTAATTATAGGACTTTCGTCAGTACTAAAAAGTGAGTGTTCTAATATGTGTCATACTCACTGAAGAAAGCAATGTAAAACAATACTAGCAAAACATAAGATAATTGTATCTTTTTATTTCAGAGCAGCGACTACACATTATGGAACAATTGTTCAAAATTTGTAACTTTCCATTCAATATAATATTTATATCTTTTAACAGAGTGGAGAGGAAATATATCTTTGAGAGGTGAAATTTGTAATAGCCAGAGTTTGTGATGTTCACAGCTAAAAGCACATAGATTTATGAATATTAACAGACAAAATATTAAAATTGTCACATATAATGTTAAGGTTCTATATGTGGTTGTCTTAGTCAGGGTTTCTATTCTTGCACAAACATCATGACCAAGAAGCAAGTTGAGGAGGAAAGGGTTTATTCGGCTTACACTTCTACATGGCTATTGATTACCAGAGGAAGTCAGGACTGGAACTCAAGCGGGTCAGGAAGCAGGAGCTGATGCAGAGGCCATGGAGGGATGTTCCTTACTAGCTTGCTTCTCCTGGCTTGTTCAGCCTGCTCTCTTATAGAACCCAAGACTTCCAGCCCAGGGATGGCACTACCCCTTTGATCACTAATTGAGAAAATGCCCCACAGCTGGATCTCATGGAGGCATTTCCCCAACTGAAGCTCACTTCTCTGTGATAACTCCAGCCTGTGTCAAGTTGACACACAAAACTAGCCAGTACAGTGGTGAACTCTTGACTTCTATAACCTGTATATGTTAGTTTGCAGGATAAAGGAAGTTTTACTGGTGTGACAGTGAAAGACGGCCTAAAGTGACATATAATCTTGTGATCATGGACTCTAAAACAACAGAGTCTTGGGTAAAGGTTTAATAGCACAAATATGTACAAGAAGCAAATTGCAAGCTAAAGTCGAGAGAAGTGTAACAACATGAAGAAGTGCATTCTCTGAAGGGTCACGAAGACCTAGACCTGTTTTACAACTTTGTGTTGGAGGGCATGTATTTGACCACAATTTCAGAAATAAATATGCATTGCATCAAGTCATTCAGTTATGGTCATAATTACAGAAATAATAGTGAGTTACAATCTCTGTCATGGTTTAAATTGTAAATGTCATTGTAGTCCTAATGAAGCGCTCCTTTCTGCAGGTTCATCACAGAACCCTATAATACCCCAAGTTCAAGCTGAAGATGTTTGTCCACAAAATAATAGTTTGAAAACTTTCAAGTGATTAAGTCCTGAAATAAATAAACATACAGTACTCCAAAGCCTCCATACAGGGTGATGTAATAAAGGATATTAAAAAAAAATACTTGAAGAGGCCTATCATAAATGCCCTCTGAAAGACACAACTATCAACTGAAAGAGTCAGATGCAGATATTTGTACCCAACCAATGGACAGAAGCTGCTGACTCCTGTGGTTGAATTAGGGAAGGCTGGAAGAAGCTGAGGAGAAGGACAACCCTGTAGGAGGACCAGCAGTCTCAATTAACCTGGACCCCTGAGACCTCTCAGAAACTGGACCACCAACCAGGCAGCATACACCATCTGATATGCGGTCCGCAACACATATACAGCAGAGAACTGCCAGGTCTGGCTTGTGAGAGAAGATGCACCTAATCTTAAGTGACTTTTTGGTTTTTCGAGACAGGGTTTCTCTGTGTAGCCCTGGCTGTCCTGGAACTCACTCTGTAGACAAGGCTGGCCTTGAACCCAGAAAACTGCTTGCCTCTGCCTCCCAAGTGCTGGAATTAAAGGTGTGTGCCCCCACTGCCCAGAAGAGTCAGAAAATCTAATCTAATTTGTTTGTTTATATACTTTGGAATGATTTAATAGGAACCAAGTATCCCATTTTAATGTAGGGATTGTTTTTTATCATGCTAAATATAAATAAGAATAAAGGTGAACACACATACATTAGAAAATAGGTAATATATACTATATGTGGATACCGGGCAGAAGTAAAGGAGTCAGTCATTTCACTGTGCGATAAAGGTATTTCTTTCACTTCAAAGCCATCCTGATTGGCATCAGTAGAAGTTATTTTGTAATGATAAGCTTCTGCTTGGAACTCTATTATTCATTTATCTAGAAGCAGAACATTTTACTAAGTGAAGAATTTCACGTATTCTTATGAAGAAGTATCAGCAATGGAGTTATCAGAGTTTTAAAAACCAAATGAGACAAATACGGATTTAGCAACAATGTTCACATTTTTAACTGCTAACAACTTTTCTAATTTAAAAGCCTTTTTTTTTTCTGATAACTCTTCCAGAATGACAAAGAAATGCTTCCCATCTGCATTACATGTCTCTTGTCTCTTTTAGGATGAGAAAAATGTTCCTTTAATGTGTTGACGCAGCTGAAGACAGACTCACTAATTGACTCATGTTTTCTATTTATGTGTCATCTATGTTTGAAAATTGAACTGGGACTATGAAGTAATTTCACTTAGGCTATTGAAAGAGCTGTTGGATATTGTAATGTGAAGTCACCAGTGGATTCACTTGAATTTAATGCTGCTGTATGCGAGAAGTGAACATTTTTATATCCTATTACTAATCTACTGAGAAGGTCAGATTCATTTGCTTCTCAATTTGAGATTCAAAGGGTCACTTGTTTCTGACTAAAGGCAAACATTGATCTTATGTTGAAAAAAAATATTTTCTAATGTGTGTTACTTCATTTCCTAATATGACTTTTAACTATTAAAAAATATAGTGTAGCCAGGCAAGAAGCCTTTCTTACATACCAATTCTCTTCTAGGTATCAGTATCAAATATTTATCTTTTCTGGAATCTACCTTTATTTGCTCAAAGTCAACCATTGCTTTTATATCATTTTCTTTCATTAAGTTGTTGAAGGTTGCAACTGTTGTCTTGTTTTCTTTTCCTTGCTGATTTAAAATCCCTAAACTCCAATGCACTTCTTTCCTTGAAAGAACATGAATCTTCGTTCAATAACCACAGTATGTCAACAATCATATAAAAAGTATGCTGCTCCTTGTCAGCCATCTGTGCTGTGAGTTCAACCTATCTGACAAGCTCCCCAGTCATTTATAAATGAAATGTGTGGAACTGTGGAGTGAACACAGCTGGTGTCCCCTGGTCCAGATATCATATGGGTTCCCATCAGCTCACAACATGACATTAGAGTCTTAGAAACAGTCAGAAAAGTATCTGAAGAGCATGCAGACACCTTTCTGTTCAGTTAGGTTGGTATTGCCAGTTCCAGCTCAGAGTTTTCTGAGAGTACCACATCTGATGCTTCCCCATACCCTCTACTTTGTCCACTTACTATATTTTTATCCCCATGTCTACCGTGTGTTAAAGAATAATAAAATTTATTTAAGTATTACCCATTATAAGTCCATTTTTTTATTTTCAAAGTATGTTTTCATTGTCTTGTTTAATCTGTTCATTCATCATGAGTTTGCAGGCAAATGGACGGAACTAGAAAAGATCATGCTGATTGAGGTAACCCAGACCCAAAATATATATTCTCACTGATAAGTGGATGTTAGTCATAAAGTATAAATACCTGTGATACACCCCACAAACCCCAAGTTAAACGATTAGGAAGAGCCAAGAAAAGATGTTTGAGTAACACGTAGAAGGAGACAGAACAGTAGTCATAGGAGGCTGAGTGAGGGAGGTAGAGTATAGAGAAGTGGAGAAGCAGGATCAGGTACAGGATTAGACAGGAGAGAGGCCCAGTAAGCCAGAAGAATGAATGGAAATATGCAACTGCCTTGGATGGTAGGAGGAGGGAAGAATATCTGGGAAGGCCCAGAGACCAGGGATAGGGAAAGTCCCCAGAGTCCATGCAGGTGATTTGAGCTGAGATGCCTAAGAAACAAAACATAAAGTGCCCAACTCCAGTAGTCAGTCAGGACCCTCAGTGGAAGGATAGTGGCACCAACCTACCTTGATACTACCAAACTAGTTCTGCCTAAACAAAATGCAGAGATGCAGCAGAGACTGAAACAAAGGCCAGTCAGTAACCGGCCAAACTTGAAACACTTATGGAAGAGTTGGGGGAAGGAGTGAAACCCAAAAGTAGATGGGAACCAAGAGAGTCAACAAACCTGGGGCCCTGGGAGTCCTCAGAATCTAAACCAACAACCAAACAACATACACTGGCTGGAAAGAGTTACTCTGGCATATAATGTAGTAGACAGGCAGCTCAGACTTCATTGATGCTCTATATGGCCTCATCTAGAAAGGATGTGCCTAATCTGCCATAGATTTAATGTGCCTAATGAGTCAGAGACTTATGTGCCAGAGTTGTGGGGTATATCCAGAGAGGGTCTCACCCTCTCAGAGGAGAAGGGGAGGGGCAATAAACAGAGAGACATAGAGGGAGGGCAAACAGCATTTGAAATGTAACAGAATAAATAAATAAATAAATTAATTAAATAAAATCTCACAAAAATCTGTTCATTCAGTTTATAAATACATATGTACAACTTAATTTCTGCCTTGTTCTGTGATAAACAACCAGTGTTACACATGGAACTTATTTTTCTTAGGAAAAATATTCACATGATATATTTGGTGTAATTGATGACTTGAAGTTCAATTCATAGTAATCCAATACACTAGAGTATAAAGTTCGTCTAAATTCTTGCTCTGAATTTCTACATAGGATACTGCAATCTGGGAAGCCTTCAAAACTAGTGTTCAAAATTTACTTCAGATATAATGAATTGGTTTCATGGATGGGCTATATGTGTAGGCAGTATATATTACAAATAATTCCTCTACATGACATTTTCATTGCACAGATAACCAGCAGTGTTCAAAACATCTACAGAATTGTGCTTTAATTATAATAATTTACATAAATTCAAAAAGAAGTCATACTAAATTACATCAACAATCCTCTTCACACAATTATGTAATGATCTAAGTGTTTAACTAGTAGGGCTTCCAGTAAGATGGAGTATATTTATGAAAATGTAACTTATGTAGTGAATAATTTCTCCCTGATAACTTGTACCTCGTGACCTAATTTATAATATATATTAATTTTGAAATATGAGTCAAAAGAGATGGTTGTGTTTTAAAGAAGTTATGAGAGTTTGATTCTAATCCAAAAATCTAGTGAGATGAAACTCATACATGGACAGGGACCAACCCTGTTGGAGGACACTTTGTTAATGGTAACTGTGTTCATATCAGAAAGACCTTATTATGAACAACACTTGAGGCAACCTAAATTGTGAATTTCATGTTTTGGAACTGTAGGGGAAAAATGATATTTTACTATTGCCTTAGCAGACTAGTGAAAATTATGAAGGTTACTTCTGTCCTTTTATTACGAGAGGATGGACTGAACATACCTTGATTGCAGAAAATATGTAAACCTCAACCTAAATGGGTGGCTTGAGCCACCTTTTGTAATGCCATAAGGTGCCATACAAGCTGATGTTGGTGAAAATCCATATAAATTTTATTCAGCACTGGGTGTTGAAGTCTACAATACTGACTTGCCCAGAAAAGAGTGTCCACTGATGCAAGTGGTGTGAAAGTTATGGGAAAACTAACCATTTTCTCATTGTATTTGAGGCTTGCAGGACAGGAAGGAGCTTTATACCTGGGACTATGCTTCAAATTTCATTCCAAGAGTGGAATCTGATAATATTATTATGTTAAATATTCAAATTGTAAGATTACCTTCTAAATATGTATGTTTGTATCCATAGACATTGTTTCTTGTCAAACTTGGTCAGAGAAGTTTCTTTTTTTCAGCGTGTAGCAGTTGATACAGTAATACAAAACTGGTCAGAGTGCTGAGAATAATGGACTGTGTCTTCTAAGTGGGGTATCTTTAACAACTCTCTGAACCCTTCGCCGACTTTGAAGTTGGAAAGAATGGTAAGAGACAAAATAGTGGAAAGGAGTGTTGTGTCTGCTGAACATAGCATAGATATTTTACTCATAAACTAACTTAAGTATAATTATCTGAGTGAGATATGCATAAGATACAGCAGCCAAGATTCAGGCATAGACAGAGAGTCTCTGTATAGATCCATCTCTTATGAAGATGGTAACTTATAGGTACTGGGAGAGGGAGAAACACTCTTCCTTAAGGATGTTTCTGTTAGTCAGTTTCACATGTGTCTGAGGATGGCTCAACACCCATGCATATATGGGTAGTACTTATTACAATGGTGGATTATAAGACATGTACACAATGAAAAGGACATGAATTTGGGTTGAGAAGTTGGGGGATCAGGGGGATGGAGTTAAAGGGAAAAATGAGTAGTTGGATGTTACTGTGTTTTATTGTATACATATATGATAATGCAATGAATAAACAGTAGAAAAAATAAAAGAAGGAGTGGGAAACAACAAGGGTGGAAATAAAAAATAGTCCTGTCAAAGAAAGTTATCAATTACCTCCATGTTTCACAAGCCAGAAAAGAGTAAAAAAAGAGAGAAACATCTATGAAGCAAGATATCCATATATATATGATGACCTCACACCCAACAGGCTGCCAATGAGTTACATGCAGTGTGTACTTCAGCATTAATAAATCCAAGATATTTGTATTAAGTTGTGTGTTGACATTCTAAATTCCTACTACAGCAGGGAAATGCAATTGTGGTACTTCAGAAAGCACATCTTATAAGAAGATGATGATGATTAAGGCAACTAAAATGTGGATTTTGAATTTTAGCTTAGAAAATGATCATTATCAAGAAATCAACACAGTTTGTTCCATAATCTTTTATGATATATATAATATGATATATATCTCATATATATAGTACATATAGGTTATTAACATATTGCAGAATAAGATGGTAAAGTATCTCAATTTATTTCACAGCAGAAAGGAAATAGTCAATTATTATATTTAGGACACCTTATGTCATGTTAAATAATGAGAAAATACTTCATTTTTAGAGTTATTAAAATCTCAGAAGTTAATATGGGTCATTACTGCTGTTAATAACTCACATAATGCACAGAAGTAATAATTCTATTTTAAGAGACTATACAACCAAACTTAAGACAAATAGAAACTTTAAAAAAAAAAACCCTACAACAATATTAGAACTATACTTACTGGTATAGATATTTTAACATAAACGTGCATATTTGGTTTAGTGTGAGGGCCAGAAACAAATTCCAGCAAACTTGTAGAGCAGATGCCTCTGTAACAGTATCACTGAGTACCTCACTAACAAACACCTGTCATAAATATATGATAAATAACCAGTATTCTAAAAAATGTGGTGTTCACATGTTTGGTTCATACATATATCTTACATCAATAATGAACTAGTGACACAGAAGAATATCATCAAATTGTCTACTCCACAAATGCGTACTTTAGAAGTTTATAAAGCAACAAAATGATCAGTGTTCAAAACTAAAGAGGATACAAAATCTAGAACAGAAAGCATCCCATACTTTCTCGAGGGGACAGAAAGGGCATTTGTTAGAAATGGCAGCCATTTCAGAAGACAAAAGTAGTTCTTCAGGAGCTGGGAAGTGTTAACTGAGACCGAGTCTCACCTCGCAAAATTCTCTGAAAGAATGCAAACATGTTCAAAGGCCTGTAGGCATGGCAGTTACATGATCTGGAAAACAAACAATATTAAAACAAACAAAGAAACAAACAAACACCTCCCCCAAATCCTTCCAGGCCAAACATGAAACCATATCTTTTTCTGTTTTGGAGTAGGTAGAAGAGTAAGGAAGAAGGAGTTATCAGTGTTGTTTTACCTGTATGTCCTGGCCAATTTCAGGATTAGAGTCTAATTGAATAAGAGTGGGAATAGTAGAGAGCTTTGAAAAGGAGAGAGTATAAATATGGTTCACTTACAGCAGCAAAAGCTGTATTTCTTTAGATAGGTGCTCAGTTCATGGGTATTGATGGTTTTCATTCATTAATTAATTTCAATATTTACTATACATCCCAATTAGAGATTCTACAGATGCCTGATATATAACATGAGTAATCACAGAAATGAGAAACAGGCTGTATCTGCTTATTCCCCCCCCCCCTTGGCAATGTAAAGTTTGAAACAAGTAGCTGTGACCACTTTTAATCATTAGCAAATATTCTTTCCCAAATTTGTTGCTGTCGTAATTCCTCTTCAAAAATATTTCTGTTCACTTTACACCATTTCTGACCTTATAAGCTTCCCTTTCCCAAACTTCTTCAGTTTCTCCAAAGATTATCATAACTTAAACAAACATGGGTATTAAGGCTGACTTAGTACATGCTTGAAAAAGACAGTGCTCAAATCTAACACAGCCCTCACCTGTCCCTGTTAGTACCTATACAAACTCACAGCATGAGCACGTTCGCTCATAATATTTAAGAGGATATAAATACTTCTAGAATATGGATATAAACTTAGATCCAGGTGTATAATTTGTATAAATGAGGCATCTCTCAGCCCTCATTAAAGAGGTGTCTTCTGTGAATGGACAGCTAGCCCTAACTGGTCAATGTGCCATGAATGGCAAACTGAAGAATGTTCCATCATATAAAGGGTATTTACACCACACCCTCTAATTCCAAGGACCAGGAATCAACGTGGAAAAGGAGACACA
The DNA here is from genome assembly GCA_019843815.1 of Montemys delectorum. NCBI lineage: Eukaryota > Metazoa > Chordata > Mammalia > Rodentia > Muridae > Montemys > Montemys delectorum. The sequence continues at coordinate 23,607 of JADRCD010223565.1, forward strand.
AAGTTCTAAGAGTCAGAATCAGTGGATGACTTGACATCAGCAAAGTTGTCTTCTGGATGAACTTAAGAGTGTTTGTGGCAGCATATGCAAGACCTGGGATGCCCAAGGTAGTTCCACTAAAACTAAGGAGCTATTGGGAGTTCATGGCTTCTGAAATATGGGTGAGTCAGTATTCCTTCAGAGTGTAAACACTGATAAATAAAGAACATTCCAGTAGTAGGAATACATCCAAATGTGTATGGACAAGGCTGCCTAGACTTGATAACCTTTTACAAAGTTAACAGCACCAAAGTGAGTAAGTCAGTAACGGTTAGGAAGAGCTAGGGGAGAGGGGTGAATGGGATCAAAATATACAGTATAAATTCTCAGTATAAAAGAAAGAAGGAAAATTAAAAATAAAGGATAAAAGAAACAAACTATATTCTGCTAAGCATAAGAGCTTAATCTGTTTATATGATTCTTTCCCCCACAGGATATAGCACTGGCTGTATCCATCTGCACATAGCAACGTCTGTTTCTAAGTATACATGATGTCAGTACTCTAACATTGCATGCCTTACCAGCTTGATCTATACACATTAGTACATTACTTGAGCTTATTTTTTTTTTAATATTTTTTTTTTTCAGGAAAGAGTGTAAGAAAAGAGTAAAACTTTGTAAATCATGGTAAGATGTAAAAGGCTAACAGGAATCTGCCCAGATAAAATCTGTCAACTTCCCTAGAAAGCTGGCTTCATTAAATTTTGTGCAAGACAGTATAAAAATGACTTATAACAGGAGCATATAATGAAACACATTTACATAATATGAGAAAACTATGAATAACAGAGAGATGCAGTCCATGTATAAAGCCAGCTGCCATAATTATGTTTGCTGTTCCCATGTATGCTCCAACTGAGCAGTAATCATATGGACGCTTGTGCCTTTGGCTGTTTTCCTGGTTCTCAGAATCCCAACCCTATCTCTGATTGCCACAAACAAAATGAAGACCACCCACTGCTCTTATTTTCTAGCAGTTTATTGCTGTGCAGATCTCAGAAATCAACTTAGCATTCTGTTTGTTTTTTTTCTCTTAACCTGAAGCCAAAATTACCTGATATGGGATTAAGAATTTGCTGTCACTAACTAGATTGTGGATGAACAGAGATGAATTTACTAATCCTTCTTTTGAATTCCTGCTACCAAAGGCTACCTGTTTAAGAGTACCAGCTCTCGGAGGCAGATTAAAGCAAATAATATCCCTTCAATTCAATGCAGTAGTGAACCTTGACCAGTTCTTTAAGCACAGTGAATTTTGGGCCATTACTGGATTTTGTTCCTTTCACCAGAAAGTGTAATTATTTCTTAATATTAAAAGTCAGATTGTATCCTCAAGGATAGCTTTCCCAGGATATTTTTAATAAACATGTTAAAAATATATGCAATAGCAGCTGAATTTTAAGGTGTTTTGAGAAAAAGAATACTGAATATCTTTATCCAGAAGATATATGTTGCTAAAAAAAAAAAAGAAAAGAAAAAGAAAAACACATGTTTGGTTATAGCACCTAAGAATTCATTTTAATAAATTGAGGACTGAGAGGAAATTGAATAGCTAATTTGCAAATTGACTTTTGGATGTTTTATGTTTTGAGTATGATTCCATCTCTACTTACAATTTTATTTGATGAACTGAATTTGAACTCAGAAGTTTCGTTCATTAAAGGTTAAATAATTATGCCAAGGAGTTTAAAATGTAATCTTATGTATTGTATATACACAAATTCAGAATTACAAGGAAATCAGATAATTTTAGAAGCCTTTAATAACCATATTCATTCACTAAATGTTCTATTTTCATGATCTTGTGTTTTTTGTGTTTTCTAATACAATTGAAGTATATTCCAAATTAGATTGAAATCACCTCAAGTACTTCTTTAATTGTAACAATCTCATCTACCCCTAAATGAGACTAAATATTATGGAACTAATTTCATTATATCCTAATCCCAAAGAACAATTTTGAAAAAAAAAACATAAGACTCCAAGATATTAACATTAGGTGCTATATACCTCTGGAACCTCTGAATAAAAGAGAAAAAACAGTGACAGTAAAATTTATTCAGAATGCACATCTAGTAGTGGATTTAACTTCATCTAGGAGTTCATCAGATAAAGTGCATTATGGGAGAAGGCTACACAATGTGCAAGGGATTTTTATAACCTACACTTGCTTATTAAAGCCGGTAACCTCGAGGAGCTAAGCCTCATTAATAAACAAAAACCAAACCAAACCAAACCAAAAATACCCTTCTTCTCTTGGACAAATTAAAAGATAGGCTCAAACAGAAGTGAACCCCTTAAGTCTTCTCACCCATATGGCCTACTCCTGGGCCCAACTGTGCTTCTTTTTAATGTATACTCTTGTTGGGGATTGGTGCTAATCATTTGTCTTACTTCAGATCCCTGTTATGTAGCAGAGGATGGTCTTACCTGGCATCAATGGGAGGAGGAGGTCCTTGGGCCTGCTTGATGCCCCAAGTAGGTAAATGCTAGGGTGGTGAGATAGGAGGGGGTGGATAGGTGGTTGAGTTTTCTCATAGAAACAAGGGGGAGGGGGTAAAGGGAATAGGAGGTTTACAGAGGGGAAACCAGGAAGAGGGATAACATTTGAAATGTAAATAAATAAAATAACCGATAAAAATAAATTTAAAAAAAATTAGCTTGTGTGTGTGTGTGTGTGTGTGTGTGTGTGTGTGTGTGTGTGTGTGTCTTTCATTCAAGAATCCAGAGGGCTCTGGCAGATGGTTACAAGCTCAACCTGCTGGAAGCCAAAATAGTTTAACAGATTCACTGCTACTTAATATTGTTTGTCTTTTGAGTAAACTTTCCTTGCTAATTTGCAAAACTGTTTAAGACTTTATTGTAATTCCATGAATAAGAGTCCAAGATTATGGGAAAACTGGACCTGGATCTTGAATACTGTTGACAGATGTCAAGATAGTTGCAGATAATATTACCTATATATTTTTTTTATAAATCTTTTACTGGGCATTTTCCATTTACCATCTATATTTAACAGGAAAGCCTAATATCTCATTGCTGCTTGTTACCTACATGGTTCAATGAGTCAGCACCATCACTGGAATTATACAAATGCCTTAGCAGAGATGCTTGAGCCCCATTGTAAAGGGCAGAACATCCACCTGCAGAAGTAAGCCATTGGCAGCAATGTGCTCATCAATTAACCAACTTATACATTCAAAGGAGATATGTGAATGTGACTTAGAGGACAAAGGAACAGAGACGAATACATTCAAAGTCTTCTCCTACACTAGTTTTCTATATTCTGAAGAAAAAAGGCAGAGAAGTAATCACAGGTCATTTTAAAGGTCCAGTGTAGAAATGTTCAAAACAACTATTTGAGATTCTACTAGGCAATGAGAGGAACACAAGATTCCTCATCAATCTGAAGAATGAACAATTAAAATTCTGTAATTTTTCCATCACATTTAAAAAAGCTTTCTACATTTCAGCAGTGTTGTGAGAATTAATAGTCTAGTTGATGCTGATCAATTAACATAAGAATTTTACCTAGCAGAAGATAATCATATTAGAATAGGCACAGTTTTCTTCAGAGCACGAAATGAGAAAGGGTATATTGTATATATAATTTTGGAGGGAGCTCCAAGGGTGAAAAAATAAAGAAGATGGAAGAGTTTGGATCAGAAGATCTTGTACAAAGTTGGGACTTATGAGAAATAAGTTTATTAATAAGTATGACATCTTATTTATAGTCTACTAGGAGAGTGGTTGGACAGAGACAACAGAATGCCATCATATAATAGGACAAATTCAGCACGGAGTGACTAAAAGATTGCACAAGGGAAACACAGGTCATTTCAAGTGTGCCACAGACTGAGCACACAGTGGCCATGGAACTGAGAATTCCAGTCTCTTAATAAGGGAAAATCAGGTTAAAACTAACCAAAACGTTAACACTCTCAAGGCCTTGGCTCCAGGTCAAGAGCTTATAGAGATGGCCAAATGCTTAGATTATGAGATATATCTCATAATTTGACCTCATGAAGACAGTAGGAGTGAAAAGAGTTGTCCCACTCAGTAAAATGAACATATCCAAAACAGATCCAATCACAGATATTCGTGCTCACTAGAAATTTTCACAATCTGAAATTACATAAGACTTTTCATACCAAGGAATGAACACTCAGAGGGGTATCAACATAGTGAGAAAAATACCTCCATGGCATGCTGCAAAACTCCATAGTCACTAGGTAATAAGTCATTTAAATAAAAGAACAGTATAGTGTTGGTTTTTATTGGCATTAGGTAATCCCTAAACATTATTATATTTTTTGCCTTCTGTTTTTTTTTTTCTTTTCTACAAATTTTATGAAATTGATGACTGTGACTTATAGATAAATGAGGTATCTTGGGAAAATAAGGTATTACCATTTAATATGCAACATATATGACTATATATCTACACACACACATATGTAGATATAGATCTCACTACTGTGTTACTAAACGTATCTTTGAAATTGCATATTTTGTAAATTTAAACTCATACTTTATCTTTATTTTTAGTTGCAATTGGTGTAATTGTTTATGAATATTCAGATATTCTAAAGAGAATGTAAACTACAGTACTATTTTCACATTTATTTTTACAGTGAAGTATTGACATTTTTCTCACCTCCAACAAGCCTTAAATATTGTATATTTCTGTTTTAAAGAAAAGGCAAAGTCCTTTTTTTTAACCTGTTAATGAAGTAAAACCACTGTTTTAATAAGGTATCAATGCCTATGGCAAGCAAAAGAAAACAAAATAATAGTGCATTAATTAAAGAAAAACAGAAGTATTTTTTATGCATCCACTACCATAAATGTGAGTAACCTCTCAATAAACAAAAAAGAAAATGCAAACATTAATTTTATTAATAGCAATAGCTACAAACTAGAAAAGCTAGCTAGTAATGTAAGGATTTTTCAAGAAGCAATAGGTCTGCCATTAACATGGACAAATGCAGAATATGTTCTCAAACAATTATCCCTGTGATTGTTTTCCTGGGGATTTGGTTATATTTAAGTAACTCTCTCTCTCCATGCGACTGAGAACGTCACCGTTACTTCTCATGATTCTTTCTCAGGTGATTTCTCTATCAATGTTTAAAATAGACTCCCTTATATTTTTGATACATTTATTTTCTTTATGCCATCTATAAGAAAAGGAAGTACAGAGCTGGAGAAATGTCTCAATGAGGAAGAATAGTTTCTGCCCTAATAAAGGGCCTGGATTTGATTCCTAGAGCCTACCAGGCTGCTCATAGCTGTGTACAGCTTTTGTTCCAGGAGTTTGTATCTCCTTTCTCTGTGGTCAATGCTTGTACACTGTATGAAGGCAAAACTGTATACAGACAAAACACGCATATACATAAAATGGAAATAAAAAAACCTTAAAAGATTTTGTGAACTTTTTCATTTTTAAAGTCGTCATTTTGGAGCTTTAGAAGTGACTAGAGTTATGGGTAGATACAGTTCTTGGTTTTGATACAGGTTTTTCTTTTTCTTTTTTCCCATCATCAATTTAGCAACTCACAGCCAGCCACCTGTAACTGCAATTCTACATAGTCCTGTACCTTTATTTGACATCCTGCAGCTTCTGCTTGTAAGTAATGCACATACATATATCAAGCCACGCAAGCATATATAAAATTCTTTAAAACATTTAAAGATGTAAAAAGTAAAATAAGCATATGCTATATCTACCTTTCATTCTACCTGATTGTCACTTGTAAATGATCTTAAAGATCTCTTGTTTGTTTGCTTGTTTTTAATTCACACAGAGATGAAAGTTTCAGGAGAAGGCAAAGCTATGTGTACCTCTGGGATTTTGTTGAATATCAGCCAAAATATAGACCTGATGGTAATGGAAAGGAGGAGATTAGGAGTCTACTATGACGTATTATTAGCCCTTAAAGACAAACAAAAGACAAATGAAAAGTACCTACCCATCTTTTCAAACAGTATTTAGTTGCAAACATGATGTATTTGAGTTATTTTTGGTTTATTAATCTTGATGTTTAATAAAAACTAAAGAATGACAATTAAAGTCACATCAACAATTTAAGACAATAGTGTTAAAATTGTAATACTGCTGGTATAGTTAATAATTGTAAAATTATTCTGTTTTGCTTCTTGTGACTGTTCTTATTGAGACAACTTTATATTTTAAGGATAAAGAAAACTCGAGCAACTTTCTGTTAAACGGGAAGCAAGTATTTTGGTCCAGGAACATCATATATGAAAATGCTTATCCTACCCTGTGAAGGTTCTGTGCCCCAGTGTAGGAGAATGCCAGGGCCAGTAAGTGGGAAAGGGTGGGGTGGCAGGCATGGAGAGGGGGCAGGCAGCAGGGATTTGTTCTTATTGTTTTTGTTTGTTTGTTTGTTTGTTTGTTTGTTTGTTGGAGGGGAACCTGGGAAAGGAGAAATTTACATGTAAATAAAGAAAATACCTAATTAAAAAAAAAAAGAAAATGCTTATCCTATTAATAAAATAAATAAAAACATGGTAAATAACTTTTAATGTAGTTTAGAGAGGCAGAATTGGTAGAATTGGTGTTAAATTTAAAAATATTGAATTATGAAGCCCACAAATCTCTGCTTTCGTGGGATCAGGTTGCAACAGGGACATCAGATAAGACACCTGCACTGCCCAAAGCTCTTGCCTGCCAAGACCCCTTAAAGCACAGCCAATAGCTGACAAGTGCAGCCCATGCCCTTTACTCCATGTTCCAGCTCACAACTCTGTCCCCTTTTCAGATGGTTGAACTGTACCAGGGACATGTCTCACTAGTTTTCCTTATAGGACATAAACCCTGTATTAGAGATGAAGTTAGATAATCAAGATTGTTTTGTAATATTGATATAATATCCCTATGGTCAGTCTGTCTAAATCGTAAAATGAAAGGATCTATTTCTTTATATACTGACATATGTCAAAATATAAGAGAGAATGATGAAACTACCAAATTAGTTTCATTTAGGAACTCTGGTAATATTTATAAATTAAAGCATCTCAATAAAGTCAAAGCAGAAAGACCATCCTAATAAGAACATTTCAATAGCTGATTCACTCCCCAACTATTTATAATCATTTTCACTGTCAATTTCATTTTTAGTTTAAATAATATTTGACCACAATCTTGTTAAAATACAAAAAAAACCATATTCCTCTCTAGAAATGTACTTATAAGACTATAACTTTCAGCAGTCATATTTACAATTTCATCATGAAACAATTTCATTAAAAATAAAAAATGCACCCTTATATTTAAAACTTATATTTAGGTTTCTCAGATTTATCATCACTATCAAGTGACTATATTAGAGCTTTTTAACGTGTCTGTAATTATTCTAAAGCTTAAATAGTTTATCTCATTCTTTGCAAACATGTGTATTTCTTAAATGCACATTGTATTTTCTCTATAGAGGACAAAAATGGAATGAAGTTTATTTCTCAAACACATACACTCAGTTTGTCAATCTTTCAGTTTCAATGATTGTCTAAAATTTCATGACCCTAATATATTTAAATTCAATAGAAAAATGTGTTCATTTTTTTGAACACGATGTCTGAAACATGTGGATATCAGGAAGATGTAATTAAGTCTTTAAATTCTATTTCAGTGACATTAATCTGACACTTTATGCACAACTCTGTACTTGGTACATTCACTCAATCACTTTAGATTCTATAATTATACAATCATTCAACAGTTATGTTATGATAACTTAAACTTTGCTTTTATGAAATCATAGGCTGCTAAAAAGTGCATATAAAGCAAATTCAGTTCAATATAAGGTTAAATGTCATAGATGGATTAACTTACTATGGTGAACCAGTCTTGAAATATCTTGGTCATGGACTGATGAGCCAATAAAAATAAAGGAATGGCCACTCAAGAGTATCAGATATTTCCACACCAGATAGACAGAGACGTCTGAGAGAAACGACACTAAAAAGCTTCTGATCAGTGTCAAAGAAGCTACCTCGCCTGTTTTGGTTGAAGAAACATTTTAAACAATCCACCAAAATACTACAAGTCATAATGACTTCCACTGGGAGAAACGGATAAATGATCCATGAAACAAAATCATACATAGTACATACATATGATATGTGTTTGGATGTGTGTGTGTGTGTATGTGTGTGTTTCAGTGATATTTAATATTCAGGCAGCAGTTTCAGAATCCAGAAACATTGCTTAACCATTGATGCCTATTTTTCTGCATAAGCCCTCTGCATATTAGCATAATCCTAAAAATTCTTAGTTTATTATTTATATGAAAGACTTATAAATATGCTTTCATAACAGTTTCATGAATATTTGTGTTTTTCAGCTTTTGTAAAGATTTCATAGTTCTTTAAAAACCATATATCAAATATGTATGATTAAATAGTTATGTATAAGTGATGTGTTAATGGAGAGAATATTGCTCAAACACATGGAATGGCAAGTAGAAAATTCTGGCTTATTTCTTCTTTTATGTATAATGTTACTCTGAAACATAACCACATTTTTTCTTAGTGTATTGTCTATTTAATCATTTTAATTAACACATAGATGCATAGTTAGCATGTTTTTTAGAATTTTAAAAATGCATACTGTGGGATGAAATATACTATATTATAATACTTAGAAGAATCCATATATTTAAATATGACTGATATAAGACTTTCCAGGGAATGGGACGTAAGTCCTTAACAGAGGAACTTCAGTCCCAGAATCTTTCTCATCTCCAAGAAGGAATAGGATGTACATGCTACAGGGTGAAAGTCAAATTAAATATATCTATAATACCATCATAAGAATTTGAGAAGAGAATGTTCAGGTGTGAAAGAATGTAATCTTTTCAAATAGAGAACACAATTGAGGAAAGTCATTGGATCACTGCATATGGGACAAAATCTCTGCATTTAATTAAGGTTCTCTGCATAGTTATGAAAATAAGAAGGTTTTTGGAAAAAGACATTTGATGGGTTAGGAGGAGAATAAGAGTCAGACATTAATGGGAGGAGAGGCCTTTGGTTCGATGCCTCAGTGTAGGAGAGTGCCAGGGTGAGAATGTGGGAGTAGGAGAGTGAAGGAGCACCTTCATAGAAGCAGGAGGAAGGAGGATGGGATAGAGAGTATCCAGAGGGGAAACCAAGAAAGAGGATAACATTTGAAATGTAAATAAATAAAATATCAAAAACGAGGTAGTATTTCACAGGGAGTTAATGAAATACCATACATAATATATATTACACATATAAAAATTTAAAAAATACATAAACAAATGAATAAATGAGCACATTTTTAATTAAATGAGTAATTGTATCCAACTTTTAAAAACACAACAGAATAAATCATTTTCTCAGTTTCAATATGTCATTTTTTTTCCTTTTGACCTTACTTTTTAAAAATTAAATGTAACTTGGAGAGTCTATTTTACTGTTCTTAGGATATGCCTAATACTTTGATCCCATACTATTGAGAATATTAATTATTTGGGGGGATAGGTTTTGACACAATTAGTTCCATAGAAATAAAGGATTATTTTCTGTGACAGAGAGAGACAAAGATTGTCAGAAAAAAGAAAAGTGATAAAAAGACGCAAAGGGAAAAATAAATGAAAAAATATTTGACTTAATTTATTTCCTATGTTATATAATAAGTCAAACCATCAGATACACTTTTGGGCTCTACTGTATTTCATTTTTATGGAAGCTAATATGTAGGTGAAAGTATAAGATGATACATGGATGGAGTAATGAAAGGAAATTCATATCTCTCACCAAAATTTTTAAGAAACTGAAGTACCATATTTTTCCTGACTAGATTATAATGATCATTGTCGATGAAATTACGGTTTACAATAGTATCCTTGGAATATATTCATATACTATACTATATAAAATATATTTTTTCAGGTGTTATTATGCCATGTAAATTGGGATGAGGAGACTTTCATTAGATTTAAGTGAAAACATTTTGCTATCCTGAACCCCAAATGTGAAAGATATTTTCTGGTTTGTCTATGAAGAATATTCAGACATTCCACACTTCTGAATTTGAAGACAGGGAAAAGGAAAATCATAGAGAAAGGAGTCTTCGAGTTCTGCAGATCAGAACAGGTAAACAGATTCTAAAGTACTGAGATAGGGACACTGCCATGTGACTCTGAACTTAGACATGCGAGACCCATATTGGCATTCTCATTTCCAGAATTATAACTTAGTAATTGATTTCTGTGTTCACAGAAACTCATAATATTTCTTATTTATAATATTTTATACTGGATATTTCTTCACCCTCTGTCATGACCATCAAGAGAAAAAAAATTATTTTGCCACAGAAGGCAAAGAAGACAAAGTTATTTGATACAAATTTTCTGAAGTTGCTCTCTCTCTTCCTTTCCTCCTCCCCCCCCCCTCTCTCTCACACACACACACACCAGGAATCTTATTTCTCCCCATCCCCTTTAAGGACCTTAAAAATACTTCCCATACAATGACCATCAGACTCCCAGTTAAATTGCCATCTTCCACTCAATTCTTCACTTAAAAATACAAAAGAAAGTGCATGCATGAATTAATGGGTGTGGAAAAAGTGTAATGGAGTCTTTTTGTGAGAAAGAAGAGGCAGCAGAGGCAGTAGTTTTTCTACCCCTGGCATAAGAGATTGAAAAGCTATTTTTTTTTTCAAATGAAATAAAATGTCCTCAGGGCTCTGTATAAATAAAGTTCAGGGGCATTGAGCTGGATAGAACAATTAAATTTTTTTCAATTTTGGCTTCAAGTGGCTTATAATTGGTGGGTTAGGAATGAAACAAGATAATTAAGTATAAAGTAAATAAAGAAACTGTATTGGCACCATTGGTTCATTTGTATGATTGGATTTACACAAGTGTAAATTTGTTTCTCTTCAAGAAAATTATATCTACACATCACAAATACTTGAAAGTGTGTGCTACTATACAAAATAAAAATAAATATTTTTGGAATAATATAAAAGAAAGAATTTGTGAGCTGCTCAACTGATCGCTCATTCCTTTGTATTTAATATAAGTATTTGAACTGGGATTTAAAGCTAAGCTCCAAAAATGGTAGGTTTTCCTTTTGGATGTTATTGCCACTCATTATGAGAAGTAATATATAAAAAGGTAACAAAAGTTTTAATACATTGGTTTTCATCGTTGGCTTTTCTTTAAGAGGCCTAATGTGGCACAAAATAGTGTTAAAATACTTACCATAATAATTGTTTTTGAAAGATTCTCACATGACAAATTATAAGTGTATTTCAGTATAGAACTTAATTTTGAAATTCTGCATACTGATTAATGCAGGCAAATGAAATTTGGAGGAAAAGAAATATGACTGTGAACATCGAATGGGTTTGATTTTCTGTTACATTACAGGTCAATTTTTCATTCCTGCTATGTAAAACAGAATTGTCTGCCCCTGCTTCCACAAATAAATGGGGTGGTTGCTTTATCACCAATTAATCCATCTTATTATTTTAAAAAGTTTGTTACATGTTTCCTTGTTAAATAATTTTTGAACCTTAAAAGTAAAGTTTGAATAAAAAAATAAATAAATAAAATACTGAAGAAATAATGGGCAAGTCTTTCATATTGGTCAAAATGCCTATAATGCTATCCATCTACTCTGAAGAATATAATTATTTTGAGTCTCCAAGGAATCCATTAGGTATTTGGCCACCAGGCAGAAGAACTAAGATCATGATGAAATTCATGAATGATGAGGATGAGACTTAATTTCAATATCTATGTAATGGATACAGCTTAGATAGGTAACATAGAACTGAGTAGAAAAATATTTTCAAGTGATTGAAAATGTTTTCTGATGAGAATATTAAAATCCTTTGCTTTAAATTTTATCTCACAACTCTTTCTAATACATGGATTTGTCAGGTATTTGCACTTTTAATGCTAATCAACTTCTCAGTTGTATGGAAAATGCACATATAAAATTTCCTTTCAGTGAACATCAGCAAGCAGAGTGCTATGTAGGTTTGAGAGCTCAGGTCAGGCCTGCCTCATGAATCTTTCATTCCAAGATCAATAGCTACCTAAGATATTCTTTTATGGTGAATCACAGAGGAACACAGGAGGCAAACAGAGACAGGGTATGATTCCTAAGATTTATTTAAAGTTACACACTAATTCCTGAGCCTTCCTCAAGACATAGTTAATCAAACTCTGAGAGTGGGACTCAGCAATCATGAAATAATTCATCTGTGTATAAAGTTAATGATAAAATAATCATTGAATGAACTGACAAAATTAAAAGTCATGAATTTAAAATCTTATTAAAGGAATATTGGTAATCTTAAGATGCAAGTCCATAGAAAATTATATTACTCTGAGCAAGATAAAAAATAAAAGTAGAATTACTATATGATCTAGCTGCATCACATCTGAGGAACAATCCTCAGATGGGATAAAAGGCAGCATATATAGTGCTTAGCTTGCCTAAGCACGTTTACTGCAGCTGTATCTACAAAAGAGACATTACAAAGTCACCATGCCTTGATTAATGCATAAATGGGTAGAGAAAATATCAAGAAAAAACACACACTCACAACACACACGTGGGATAACATTATTCAGCCATGAAGAATAAATTATGTTATATATAAAAAAAAGATGTTCGTGCTAACACAAACTTGAAATGACTTAAAAATTAAAAATCCTATTTTCTTTCACATGTGGAATAAAAATCATTTTGTGTAAAAGTACTATTGAAGTAGCATTATTAATAGGACTTTGTGATAGAAGAGAAGGGAATTACAGAAAATTTGGGATCAATCAAAATGTTTCAATTACCCATGTGAAAATATCAACATTAAGCCATTGCATTGTATGAGTAATATATAATAGAAGTGGGGAAACTGTAAAAAATAAATAATTGCTTTGTGAAATAGAATGCAGTGATGCTCAGGACACAAAATGTTTTCTTCTATTGTTATTCACGAAATTATACAAAAAATAAAAAGGAAATAATTGAAATTAGTATTTCATTTGTGGTTTGTCTGACTTGAATCCTTCAAATTTAGTAGGGATCCACACATTACTGCAGAACTTTTTCCTCCCTTTTTCTTTAGAGATGGGAAAAAAAAGCTAATGGGAAAATTCTCACACTGAACACCTGTTTGTACTTTCTTAGGACATGGATTCTAGGCATTACAGATTCATCAATTGTCACTAGTCCTGGGATGCTTAAGAGAGCTTCTCAAAAATATCCTATCTTTTTCTGCCAGTGTTTCAAGGTTTCCTTTTCAAGTGTTCTTGCCTATCACTTCCTTTAATCTCACAGTCACTCTAATGGCCTCCTGATAGAATATTGTTTCCTTTTACTTTCTGACTCAAGTGTGCTAAGGTAAGCTGTTGTTATTAGCAGACAAAAGAACAGGCTGTTGGAGATCCATGAAAGAGATGAGAAATACAAGGGAAATGTCTGATCCAGTTTCTGCTTTGCTATACAACTAAAAATAAAAACAATTTTAACTCTCAGAAGTTTACCTTAAGTAAAGAAATATCATCCTAAATTCCCCCTGGAGGACTACATGCTGTGACATCCTGGGGATGAGACTGGCAAGAACAACTTTAGCAAATCAAACATTCAATAAAAGCATCCCTTCTGCTACATTTGTTTGCACTTTGCTTCATTCAAATGGCTGTCATATTCTTCTAAAAAAGATGGGAAGTACACTGGTCATTTACCAGCAAGCACACAGGAAAAGAACCTAGCTTGCTGGTTCCATAACTTTCCCATACACATTTCTGAAATTATGCTATGTATTCTGCTATGCTTGGAGATGTTAAAACATTAATTTAAGTATTTATTCCTTCTGTAAAATGAAATCCAAAGATATAGTTATGCTTATCGGGAGGATATGGGGTTGACCCTAAATTGTCTTGGCAAGCCACTTGAATTCACAAAAGAGAATTGTCTTAACTATGGTGGAAAAAAATATTTTTTTTATTAGATGTTTTCTTTTTCTTTTTTTTTTTTTTTACAATATCTCCTTTCCCAAACACATTTCTACATTATCTGAATTATACAATGTTATTATTGAGTAATCTTATCATAGTAAAATGAAAAATAAAAAATATAAATATAAAAAAAGAAGAAAAGAAGAAGAAGAAGAAGAAGAAGAAGGAGGAGGAGGAGGAGGAGGAGGAGGAGGAGGAGGAGGAGGAGGAGGAGGAGAAGCAACCATGATGTCCAGAGTTATCATGTTGCTTTCTTTATACATGTAAAAGATACCTATGGACTACACTGGTTTTTATGATGGATGAAACAAAAACAAAGGCAAGAAAGTAAATTCTCTTCTCAAGCACCCAGTAACAGAAATGTACTTGAGCCTTGGTTTTAGTGCAATAGGATCTATTTGAATTGTCTGTTTCACATTTAAAATTATACATTTCTCCAAGTTGATGTTTTTATGTAATTTGCTAAAGATAAAACTCTAGAAGTATAGAATAGAGTTGTTATAATCTAATCCAACCCTCAGTAGAGTTACTAATAAACTCAGCATACTCCATGTCATTAACAAGAACCACGGAATTTCTTTATCTTCATGCAGAAATGCAGCAGGTACTAGCTCAGTGATGCAACAGCTCTTGCTGCTTGTATCCCACTGTGGTTCTCAAAGCCTGAAGTTTGTTTACTGTCACAAAGAGTACCAACTTTGTTCACTGTCAAAGGATGCTGCTATACCTCCTTGAGGTTGCAAAGTAAGGAGAAAAATCACTTGACACTTGTTAAAAATAATATATAAAATTTTTTCAACATGTGTTAAAACGATATATAAAAAGAAGACATGTAACATCTCAGTTATTGTTATAAATGTACAGTGACATAGGGTATAAATATATTTTAGTGATTGATTCTTCTAAGGTAGAGAATCTAGGTAGAAGCCTTTTAAAACCTACAATAAAAGACTTTTTGTTAAAAAATATTTCTTAATACTGAAAATCTCATCCTTAAGTTCAGTCCAACATGGAAGCATTATGAACACTATTCTTAGGGAGACATGAAGAAAATATTTATTCGCTCCGATGGGGAAGCAATTATAAACAAAGCTAAGGATATCAACAGTCAACGTGGTTGAGGCATTGAATTTTATATGTGTTCTGTTTGGCAGTTGGAGGCTTCCAAGTCTGCAGCTGTGTCTAGAAGCTCTATGAACCTGTGTCTCTTTGAGCCCGCTAAGCTGCCCTGAGCCTCTTCTAGGCAAGTTAGTGTGACATAGTCTTCTAAACAGCTGGTCTTATCTGAGATTGTCTCCCATCAGTTCTTGGTGCTTTTATTTATTTATTTTTTGTTTTGTTTTGTTTGTTTGTTTACTTGTTTGTTTTGTTTTTCATTTTTTGAGACAGGGTTTCTCTGTGTAGCCCTAGCTGTCATAGAACTCACTCTGTAGACCAGGCTGGCCTCTAACTCAGAAATCTGCCTACCTCTGCCTCCCAAGTGCTGAGATTAAGAGCATGCACCACCACTGGCTGGCCCTACGTGCTTTTATAACATTAAGGATGGGCACAGTTACTATATCTGGTTAGTTTTAGGAACTTACTGAAGCTTTAGAGTTGTTTAAATCCTGAGTATGAGAAGGAAGTCCCTGAAATATAGAATATTCTCTATTTAGAAAATCCTGCATCTTACCAAGTTTCCATAGCAATTGGAAAGTTTCAAAATCTCAGAAGCAGTTGCTGCACAGCAAAGAAAAACAGACAGACAGACAGACTCAAATATGCACATGTACATGTACTCAGTACACAAACACACACCCAGAGTAAGAGAGAGAGAGAAAGAGAGAGAGAGAGAGAGAGAGAGAGAGAGAGAGAGAGAGAGAGAGAGAGATTGAGAGAGAGAGAGAACATACAGTCAGAGACACAGATACAAACAGAGACAGAGATTGATCCTAACCATTCTATTGTTCAAAGTCTTTGACATTATAACCTAATGTAATGAGAAATCATACAAAGTAAAAACTATGGCACATTACAGCATCAAAAGGTGTCATGTAGAATAGGAGAAATTTTTGCTCAATCTCCATTTAATATGAGGAACAAGTAATCTACTATCAGTATTCATCTGGGATGCTTAAAAAACATAAACGTCTAAATATTGATATTGGCCCTTGAGCTATAAATCACAGTTCAAAAAAAGTTCTGTAACATTCCATGTGATCTGAAGTCATTGATGCAATGTATGTTCCCAAGTTCCTTGTCTGACCCACAATCTTCCTGCAAGGTACTACATGGTGAACCTGCACAGTGATCCAATTTCCATGTTTAAAGACAATTAAAGCAGAGAAGTACTTTTAATGATGGCTGCATAAGTACACTGGGTAATTATTCTGGGTTTGATTTGCATCTCTTTACAGACATGGACAGCAAATTGATTAGATGTCACTGGGTGATATCCTATATATCCTAAATTGATGGCTTATATTTGGTACTTTATCTTTGATAGTAAATGCCAGGGTCAGCACTCTAAATTCGGAAAATAAAATGCAGAAGCTATTTCAAGGATATAAAAAAACAGAAAAGAGAGTGGAGGTTAACAGAAGTTTACAACATAATAGACATACTGGGGAAATCAGACCATTCCAGGAACAACCCTAGGAACATATGGAAAACATTAAACCAAGCTGCGACCACTGAACAAGTTTTCTATGACCCAAATGGTTAATGTTTGAGAAATAATTTAAATACTTCCATTGAAATATAACTCTGAATATAAAAGTTCTCTCAATAAAGTTAATAATGTAAATCATTAAATAAATACATGCCTAGAAAAAGAGTTCTTCTCTTGCAAAACATATTCAAATAATGTACTTAAGTCCTTCTCCACATACAAGATAAATTATATTTTTCCAAGTTTTGACAATCATTGTACTTAAAAACTCTTTTCCAATATTGAAAAAGGAAACCAAGAAATGTTTATACTGGGCAATGAAGAAGGACACAATAAATTGAGAAACCTTGATACTTAAGATATAAGTCTAGTTTTTGGAGATAGCTCTCCTGAGCTTGGTGCAAAATGGAAAACTCCCTTTCACAGCAGGCTTGAATGTTGCCATTTTACTTCAAAAAATTGGCAAAATGCATAAATTTCAGCCATGCTTTATTGCTTAAGAATGCTAAAGTTTACTCAGGCTAAAAAATTTTTAAATCTAACTCTGTATCCTCTGATGGAAGACATGTAATTAATTTAGTGATTAATTTAGTCTCTTTTCCATTTCTAAATATGTATTTGTATATTATGACTGCAGAGAATGATAAAGAAGTCATTACACAAAGGTATATCATAGTCCGTGAAAAGAAAAAAAATCCCCTGAAAAAAATTATTAATGTTTCCTCTAGCAAATTCTGAGCTGATATCCTTTTTAAACTATGGGTATGTAATTATTTATTAATGTACAATGAATACTTAATTATTACCAATATACTTAGTTAGTAGTAATCTAAAATTTTTCTCTCTATATATATAATGACTTTTGTAGTATTTTAATAAAGTAAAATAAATGTTATATTCTAAAGGACAACGATCTTAAATTAACAATTGTGTCATTGTAATTTAGATGGAAGCAAAGAGTAATTTCATATAATTATATAGCTATATTTGAAGCAAATTATTAAAAGAAAAATTTGGAAGGTGAATATTGTAAATGTGCAAATAATTTATTCTCCTGAAACTGTTGGCTTTACCACCAAGGTACATTTTCCTCCAAAATAATGACTGTGAGAATTAATATTTCATTAATATTTCATGAATGTCTCTGTTACCCAACTAAATTTTATCTCAATAATCCAACTTGTTCTAGTTTACATTCTTTAGATCCTTCCCCTGGTTAATTACCTCTGCTCAAGTTTATGCAGCTGTCTTGTCAGAGTTCTAGGCAAATCTATGTGTCTATTTCCATAATCTCCCTTCTCTCTCTCTGTCTCTCTGTCTCTCTATGTCTCTCTGTCTCTCTCTGTCTCTCTTCTTCCCTCCCTCTACCCTCCTCCTCCCATCACAGTCCCTATCCTCTCCCCCTCCCCGTACTCCTTCCACTCTCCATTTCAGCTTTCCTTTCCTTTCTCCCTCTCCCTCTTTGTCTCTCTGCATCTCTTGCTCTCACTCTAACCCTTGCCCTCTCCCTACTAGAATTTCCACCTCCCATTCCCTGCTTCAGCTCATCAGTATTTTATTCACAGGTGATTGCTTTTACATGACGAGCAAGACATTCTGTCTACATTCTCTGAAATTTGAGAAAGAATCAAAGATAAAAGTCTGAAATTTGAGCTTTTAAAATAATTATTATATATGTACATATATGCTTATTTTAAATTGTCTGACAAAAACTATAAATAATATTTTGTCTTCAAAACTGCAATATTTTAAAGAATTAAATTTATAGTACTTATTGATAAAAGTTGAAGTATGTTACATATTTCTTCATACAGAGTTGATCAAGGAGTCTACAGTCAAAATTGCTGTCTGTAGTCGTTGATGTTTTAAGTATTTATCAAGATGGTAGAGGGTGGCTTTTCAGTTGTTTCACACTTTTCCGAAGCATTCCTAGTTCATCTACATGAAAAAAAATCTTTATGAAGAACTAAACAATACTGTGATACAAAACAACAATTTTCCTTGAAGTTTATTACAACTACAAGGAGCCATAAATGAGCAGCTGTAAACTAGAAGGTGATTTTCCTGAGATGTATCTGCCATGGATTAAAATCTATGATGGATTTGTTGCTTTAGTCAAAGCTTGGAAGAATTACATTTTAGGAAAGATTCCTGCTATCAATATGCTTTTACTGTTTT
>JADRCD010223566.1:9992-32588 GCA_019843815.1 Montemys delectorum
GAGAGAGAGAGAGAGAGAGAGAGAGAGAGAGAGAGAGAGAGAGAGAGGTACAGAGATACAGAGATACAGAGATACACAGAGAGAGAAGAGAAAAAGAAAAAGGAAGGATGAAAGAAAGAAATGAAGAAACTACAGGTAAATATCCTTCCAAGGACTTTGAGACTGCTTCTTCTGGTTTTGGTTGTTTGCTTTTTATTTTATTTTATTTTTTATTGATTTAAGTTTTATTGCATTATGATGAGAAAAGATACATAATTTCAATTTATCTGAATTTGTTAACATTTAAACACATATTTAAGTAAATAGAATTACATCACATTCTTCTTTCCCTTTTGCACCCTAACTCCTGCCAAAGATCCCTCTTCAGTACCTGTAATATCTTTTGTTTTTTTCATTTTGTCATATTCTTTAAAATTTATAAAATATTATAACAATAAAAATGAGTATTATAAAAGTTGTTTGATATAAAAGAACAATCAATTAAGCAGTCTTATGTAGGTGCTTGTCTATAGCAATACTGAAAATACATACATTTTTCTCAATATAAATTTTAAATATCTTCAAACATATTAACTGTATATTTTAAAATAATATATCACTACTAGTTTTTTTTTCATGAACATAAATAGATAAAGTCTTTTTGTTTGTTTGTTTTGTGTGGTTCAAAAAAGGTGGAGGGCAGCCCAGGCCTGGCCTGCTGTGGCTCTCTCTCTCCCTGGCTGGCAGGGGGCCTGGTGGTGAGGCCCAGGTCTCTCTCTCTCTCTCCTCCTGGGGCTGACCTGTTTTCTGCACGGCGCCTTAATTAAAAAGGAAGCAATGTATGAATGAGTTATTTTATTTAGGAAGGGGAAATATGCTAGTTGTGTACAGAGGAAGAAAGGAGAGGAAGGAGAGAGAGAGAGAAAGGAGAGGAGGGAGAAGAGAAGAGAACAAAGAGCAAAGAAGAGAGAGAGCAAGAGGGTAAGAGTTAGAGCGAGAGAGGTAAGAGTAAGAGAGTGAGGAAGGGGCAAACCACCCCTTTTATTGTATGGGGCGTGGCATGCCTGGCTTGTGGTCAGATGACTGTGTGTAAGGTCCAGCTAGAATGCTGGGAGTTTGAGGCAGTGTCTGCCTGATAGAGCACACATCTCCTGCAGGGGCAGCTGTGAGGGGTCTGGGCTGAAATCTGAGCCATGGTCTCAGGAGCAATTCACTGAACGCCTTCTGTCCCTTTGAGCAAATGCTCAGTAGGTCTCCGGGGTTCCAAGGTGGCTCTACTGGACTCTGGCTGTCAGAACTGCTCACTGCCCAACAGTTTTGTTTTCAGTAGAGCTTACAATCTTGGCTTTTACTGTGGTACAAGCCCAAAATAAGAACAATTTTTAGACATTGGACTTCATTGTAATAAGGCTGTACTTCAATGACCCTCATATCACCAAAGATTTATTTCCATAGTATCTAAGCTAAGAGTTGACAGTTCTGCTGTGCTATGAAATGAACTGTAGGCACGATTTTTAGATACAAATTTCCTGCTATGGTCAAAGCTATTTGACTTGAGTGATTGTCTTCATTCTCAGCTCACAGAGAACAGGTTACATTCATTTAAGAAATGGTTTGTGTTAAAATACACATTAAAATGGTGTATCCATGAAGTCATTCACCAACTGTTTCAATGAACAATGGTTCTTTTTGGAGCTTGGCACAGATATTAGGTGAAGGTAAGAATCTGGTTCATTTGCTGTGATGATTTTGAAAAGCATTCATCTCAGAGAAAGAGTAACTTATAAAGTTGTCTTCAAAATTGATACAATAGTTACAAACATTAAGTAAAGCATTCAGTCTCACTCTTTGTTGTTATCTTACAAGCTATGTCCCAAGTTTATTGTCTAAGTTTCTTTTGGCCGTATAAATAATGTTGAAGTAGGTAAGCTGTTGTGAAAACCATAGTGTAAAAACATCAAATAAATGATCGTACTGATAGAGAGGCTGAGATAGGATAAGCATGATTTTAAGACCATTATGTGGTACACAGCAAAACACTGTCATGTAAAACAAGCAGAAAGTGTATATGGATTGTACAAAATTGGACCTATTTTTCCAAGTACCAAATTAGAGAGACCACTGGAAAATAGCCAACAAATTTTTAATTCCTCATACTTTTGAATTTCAATCAATTAGGATATGTTGGTAATATTAATTTTCATATTAAGAGATATTAAGAAAAAGTAATTGTTACTTCCTGTTATTTTTGTTGTTACAGGTAGAATTAAGTTTATTTGAGTTTGTTGAAAGATTACTTTCTTGCTTCTTCTAGGGTGTAGTTTTGTTCCTTATGTTGGTGTTTTCCATTTATGATCCTTTGTAGGGCTGGATTTGTGGAAAGATGTTGTGTAAATTTGTTTTCGTCATGGAATATGTTGTTTTCTCCATCTATGGTTGAGAGTTTTGCTGGGTATAGTAGCCTGGGCTGGCATTTGTGTTCTCTTAGGGTCTGTATGACATCTGCTCAGGATCTTCTAGCTCTCATAGACTCTGGTGAGAAGTCTGGTGTAATTCTGATAGGCCTGCCTTTATGTTACTTGACCTTTTCCCCTTACTGCTTTTAGTATTCTTTTTTTTTGTTTTGTGCATTTGGTGTTTTTATTATTATGTGATGGGAGGAATTTCTTTTCTAGTCCAGTCTATTTGGAGTTCTGTAGGCTTCTTGTATGTTCATGAGCATCACTTTCTTTAGGTTAAGTGATGGGAAGTTTTCTTCTATAATTTTGTTGAAGATATTTACTGGCCCTTTAAGTTGGGAATCTTTACTCTCTTCTATACCTATTATCCTTAGGTTTGGTTTTCTCATTGTGTCCTGGATTTCCTGGATGTTTTGGGTTAGGAGCTTTGTGCTTTTTGTATTTTCTATGTGTCAATGTTTTCTATGGTATCTTCTGCCCCTGAGATTCTCTCTTCTATCTCTTGTATTCTGTTGGTGATGCTTGTATCTGACTCCTGATCTCTTTCCTAGGTTTTCTAATTCCCGGGTTGTCTCCCTTTATGATTTCTTTATTGTTTTTATTTCCATGTTTTTATTTCCTGGATGGTTTTGTTCATTTCCTTCACCTGTTTGATTGTGTTTTCCTGTAGTTCTTTAAGGGATTTTTGTGTTTATTCTTTAAGGGCTTCTAGCTGTTTACTTGTGTTCTCCTGTATTTCTTTGAGGGAGTTATTTATGTCCTTCTTAAAGTCCTCTATCATCATCATGAGAACTGATTTTAGACAATGCATCAGTGTGATGGTGTGTCCAGGACTTGCTATGGTGGGAGAATTGGGTTCTGATGATACCAAGTAACCTTGGTTTCTGTTGCTTATGTTCTTATGCTTGCCTCTGGATATCTAGTTATCTCTAGTGCTACCTGCCCTGGCTAAATCTGACTGGAGCCTGTCCTTCCTGTGATCCTGGTTGTGTCAGAACTCCTCAGAGTCAAGCTGTCTCTGATTCTGGGATCCTGTTATCCTGGGCCTGTTAGAGTGCCTGGGAGTAGAGCTTCCTCTGTGTGTTGTGGGACTTGTTGCAGAGTTTGTGCCCAAGGTCTGCTCAGGGCACTGGCACAGACAGACAGGAAGAATCCCTGTACCACTGGGCTGGCAGAGTTCCTGTGTGCCTGAGTCCCGCTGGTCCCATTTACTCCCAGTGTTAGGACAGATGTTGTGTCTTCATCACCTCTCTGTTGTTTGCTTTTTAAAAGACTTTAAAAATGATTGGCTCTATATCTTCATAGAATGTCTGGGAGAATTCTGCTGTGAATCCATCTGACCCTGGATGTTTTTAGTTGGAAGGCTTTTTATTATTAGTTTACTCTCTAGAACCATCTTGTAAATTCATTCATTCTTCATTTTCTTTTCCTTGTTTATATTTCATTGATTTCTGCTTTGATTTTTATTATTTCTTGGTGTTAACTGGATACAGATTTGCTCTGCTCTTGTTTTTCTAACATTTGACCTCATCATTATGCTTTTTACTTGTGTTCTTTCTGATTTTTTAAATGTAGGCAGCTAGATTTTTAAATTTTTCTCAGAAGACTGATTGCAATATGTCCAATCAGTTTGTTCTGTTATTTTTCCATTTCTATTTAGTTCCAGGAAGTTTTTTGTTTCTTTCTTATATTTCTTTCTTGACTTTTTTATAATTCAGTAATGAGTTTTTTAATCTCTATAAGTTTGTATATTTACTAGTGAATTTTAGTAGTAAATTTTAAGTTTTATTGCATTGTGGTCGATAGGATACAAGGAATGATTTCAATATTTTTCAATTTGTAAAGATTTGTTTTGTGTCCCAGGATGTGATCTAATTTAGAAAAGTTTCCATATGTTGCTGATTAGAATGTATATTCATTGGTGTTTGATAGAATATTTTGTAGATATGTAATTAGTTTTAGTTTGAAGTCTATTTGTCAGATATATTTTTAAAGATTTATTTATTTATTTCATATATGTGAGTACACTGTCCCTGTCTTCAGACACACCAGAAGAGGGCATTTGATCCCATTACAGATGGTATGTGCCACCATGTTGC
Organism: Montemys delectorum; assembly: GCA_019843815.1. Lineage (NCBI taxonomy): Eukaryota > Metazoa > Chordata > Mammalia > Rodentia > Muridae > Montemys > Montemys delectorum. The sequence goes on from JADRCD010223566.1 coordinate 14,530, forward strand.
TGCTGGGAATTGAACTCAGGACATCTGGGAGAGCATTCTGTGCTCTTAACTGCTTAGCCATCTCTTTAGACCTTGTCAGATATTTTGATGTTGACACCTGCTTGCTTCCTGGACTCATTTGATGGGCGCACTTTTGTCTGCCCTTTTACTTTCAGGCAGTACTTTAAAGCTTTAAAGCTAAGATATGTTTCTTACAGATAATAGATAGATGGATTTTGTTTCTTGATCCATACCTTTTGGCTGGAGAACAGAGACCATTGGTATTTAAAGTTATTATTAAAATGTGTGTGTTAATTGTGGTCATCAGGTTTTGTTTGTTTTTGGTGGTGATTTTGTGTTCCGAGTGATATTTTATGTGTTAATAATTATGGTTTAGCCGGGCGGTGGTGGCACACGCCTTTAATCCCAGCACTTGGGAGGCAGAGGCAGGCAGATTTCTGAGTTCAAGGCCAGCCTGGTCTACAGAGTGAGTTCCAGGACAGCCAGAGTTATACAGAGAAACCCTGTCTCAAAAATACCAAAAAAAAAAAAAAAAAAAATTATGGTTTAATGTTTCTTTCCATACTTTCACTATGCTTTTTGCTTATTAAACACAGGGTGATCTAAAGGGAGATGAAATATCTATCCTAAAGAGAGACTCCTTAAGTTCAGGAAGTACACAACTCAAAGAGGCTCAAGAAGTTCCTAATCCTGACCAGATGCACTAGGACCCTTCCTCACCAAGCATATATAAGCAGTAAGGACTGCTAAGAGACATTTGAAAATAATCCTAGTTATCTAGAAGACTCCCAGACAAGCTGAGCTCCTTAGAAAAGGCAGAGCCACCTGGAGAAACAGAGACCAGCCAAGCTGCCTGGAAGATGTTCAACTCACCTAAGCAGCCCAGGGAAGACATTTTAACCATTTGAGCTGCCTGCAAGTTGTGTGGCATGCTTCACAGTTTCAGTGTTTGTGAACTTTGAGTCGTTTCTGCTCCTGTAAGTGACCCCTCCCATAATGCTTTAGGTATCTCCAAGTTCACCAGGTAGGATTTGGGTTGTGTCCTTACTTTGGTCTCTCATCAGTTCTCTATTTGGAGTGAGTAGGTATTTGTTCATATACCTCCAGAAACAGTGTCACACAGCAGGACCTAATAGAAAGTACTGTCCTAATGTGTCATTTACAGGACTTATTGAGAGTATTCATCTAGACCTGTAGCTTTGATCTTTTGGTCTTCAGTGCTAATCTTCAATGATTTAGAAGCATAACCATCATTGATGCTTTTTTCCAAAACTTAGAATCCAGTGTTTATTTCTCTATCTGGTATACAATGCAGTGAATTTCCTCACTGATTCATTTTCTTGTTTGGAATTTAATAGACTCAGTGTTTCAGTTGTTTAAAGAGCCACTGGTTGAGCTATTATGTGCTATCTGATTGGTGAATTCCAAGACTCTCAGTTTGGATATTATAGCCTCAAAAATGTCTATTGGATTCTAAACCCTAATCACTGTCTATTAATCTCCAGAAACTATGAATGAAGCATTCATTTATGAAACACAACATCAATCTCTCAGATCTTATGCAGAGTTTAATGTGAATGAAAATAATAATATGAGAGAAAGTCAGAAAAAAATAATCGCCAAATAACAGCAGATGCTAAGCATACTGCAGCCTTTTCAGTGAAGGATATAAAGTGAAAAAAAGACATTTCAGATGGAGATACAGAAGATACACCAGCAACAGAGAGATGCAAATGATGCTAACTAAGAATGTGTCATAATTAGAGAGGCTACCATCAGTACAAGATGTTTTCTTCTCCACTCTAATACACTGAGGAAGTGTGTCTTTTCTCAGTAATACATTGCCTCATAGGCAAGATGTAGTAGGAAAGGCATTGGCATGAGAGAAGATTCAGAAGGAGGCATTGGCAGAAATTTATGGAACTGGCATAGTCAACAATACTTTTTGGAGGTTACTATGAATATGAGAAATGCAAGACAGAGAATCCTTGCTAGGACCTAGAGAAAAATCTACCTCCTCTGTGACATCTACTCTCTTCTCACAGCCAACAGAATCCATTCCTCTGCATTTGATGCTTACCTGGGCCAAGTGCACTAATGTTCATTTACCAGTAGACTGAGTTTGTTGAGAGTAAGAAACAGCCTGTTTCTTTTTGCATACTGACTATTTTGTGTGTAGTAAGCAACTGGTAAATAAGTGTTTAATTGAAACAAAACATTTTCAAGAAAAATTATAGTCTTGTCTAAGGTATGTGTTGCATTATATTCAGAATAAAAATCAATAGAAAAGGACAAATTGAAATTCTATTATTCCTGTGATTATGTCTGTAAAAATATATGTAGCCCTATCATCTATGTATACTTCATATATGCACATGTATCATTTATATATATCAAGACACAGAACTGAATACAGAAATTCATATTTTCTAGTTGGAGAACTTTTTTAAAAATTTTTTCTGGTCTTCAATTTCATTGTCTTTGAACTAATGGGATTATAGCATCTGTTTGTAATTCTCATTTATTATGAAAGATATTTAGAGTTTTAATAGGATGTAGGATTTTGAATATGCTAATCAAATATGAAGAAGACATATAACCTTGTGCTCACAGTACTGTTTACATACTAAATGCATGTTACCCTCCTCAGTGCATCTATTAACTGGCTAAAACCTTCTCTGAGACACAGAAAATCATGCATTAATTCTTCAGCCATCACAGAACATGGAATGAATGTATAGCAAGTGTCAGGAAGCTCACAGCAGGGATGGTGTCATAAATATTTGTTTAGCTTACTATTGATCACTCATCACTAGGGGCAATGATATTAACATAGGCTGTGCTCATGCTAATTGTCAGAGTATTGACAGTGAATATTAACTCATCTTCATTTCTCTGAAGCAATGAGTGTGAGGCAAGGAGAAAATTGCAGAGTGCCACATTATTCTAGGAAAGTAAATGGTCTGTACCTGGGAATAGAAAGCTCCAACTTTGGAGAATTGCATAACTTTTGCAGACCTAGTACTTTGCACTGTTCTTCATCTATACTGGTGTCTTAGTTAGGGTTTTCTAGAGTCACAAAACTTAGTCTCTATGTAGTAAAGGGATTTATTGATGACTTACAGTTTGTAGTCTAACTCCCAACAATCAACTACCAATAACAGTCGCAGCAGCAGCTGTGAATGGAAGTCCAAGGATCCAGCAATTGTTCAGTCCCACAAGGCAAGCAGGCGAAGCAGAGAGCGCCTTCCTTCTTCCAATGTCCTTATATAGGTCTCCAGCAAAAAGTGTGGCCCAGGTTAAAGGTGTGTGCCACCACACCTTTAACCCCAGATGACCTTGAACTCATAGAGCTTTCTATGTTAATCCTATGGGATTCGTAGCCACTATTCCTCAAGGTCTCTATGCCAAGATTCAGGTCAGAAACTTGTATCTCTCAGCCTCTGGATTAGGGCCACAGGTGAGCCTTCTAATTCTGGATTGTAATTCATTTCAGATGTAGTCAAGTTGACAACCAGGAATAGCCACTACAACTGGCTAATCTTCCTTTATACTAATTTGGGAATATGAAAAAGTTGATTTCAATTTACATTTTTATTAAGGAAATAATTCAATACCTAGAAAAATATACAGAACAGTGTAATGAACATGGCAAGTACATGTAGTCTTGATCTGATAATTTGTTAATATTTTGTCATATTTATTTCATTTTAATCTAGGTTTTTCAAAGAAAATTATAGCTAAGCTGAATTTGGCCATCAATTTCCCCAGGAAACATTTCCAAGAAATAAAGCTTCCAAAGTAACTGCACAATACTATTATTGCACAATTACTAGTTTAATGTAAATCAATACCAAGTTCACGCTGGAAAGGTCTCAGTTCTACCTCAAATATATGTACACATGCATACACTCACACATAATTTGTTATTGAAGCTAAAAGAGCTGCAAAAAGGAGACTTATAATAAATTGTAGAAATGGAATTGGAAGCATCTGAAACCTTTGGAAAATTTCCAATCATAATAAGTGCTAAATGTAGCCCAATTAAGTAAGGTTAAGTTTTTGTTTTACACACACACACACACACACACACACACACACACACACAGTAAAAACACAATCTTAACGGACAGAACTCAGGTAAGATAAATGCTAGGAAATTGTCAAGCAGTGTCTGCAAACGCTTATAAGAATATAAATGAAAAAATTCATGTGCTAAGAAAAAGTTATGTGCCAGATAGAAATCAAACATCAAATAACTCTATGACAGAAGTGAATGTTTTAATCCAAGAGGAAAAGTCCCTAAGCTTGGTTATGTCAACAGAAACTCACCAAACAAAAATACAAAGGGAAGAGAAATGAGAAAGTCAACTACAGATCATCCCAAAGGTACAGGACAAATGAAAGGTGTAACCACCACCTAAGTGTGCCCGTTCAGCAGAAGACATAAATGAAGGAAGGGAACATTGTTCAAAACTGGTGACAGACAACATCACAAATCTGAGAAGCTCAGAGAAGATCAAACCAGAAAGACACCAAAGGAAATGTACCTGTAGGCGGGTCATATTCAGAAGGGAGAGAAAGGAGGGAGGGAGAGCAAAGCAGGGAGGCAAAGCAGGGACGAGATTTATTGGGAAAATGTTCAAACCTCAGACGAATAAAACATTATATTATGGAATATGGATGAGAACCACAGAGAGCTTGTCAGAGTATGCTGGATACCTCAAGTGTTGATGGGAACATTCCCATCAATCTTGCATTATATTTTCAGCAAAAACTATCCTTCAAATGTGCAAAAGAAGACTGTCTCAGATCTCGTGTGAGTAGAGTGCTTACCTAGCATGCCCTGGCTTCTTTTCTAGCACTACAAAACCAAACCAAACTAAGATAGGAAAAAGCAAGCTACCCCAAGATTTTTTTCTTAGATGAATAAATCCTTGGATGTCTAAGGAGGAATCTTCACTACTTGCTGAATAATGTCAAGAGTCTGAATGGGTGTAAATATCTGCATCTGACTCAGCTGCTTGTTGTGTCTTTCAGAGGGCAGTCATGATAGGCCCCTTTTTTTGTGAGTGTTCCATAGCCTCAGTAATAGTGTCAGGCCTTGGAGTCTCCTCTTAAGCTGGATCCCAGTTCGGGCCTGTCGCTGGACCTCCTTTTCCTCAGTTCTTTCAGACAGGAACAATTCTGGGTCAGAGTTTTTGACTGGGGGATGGCAACCCCATCCCTCACTTGATGCACATATCCTTGAAAGACACATCCCTGTCTTTCTGCTGGAGGTGTGTTCTACAAGTTCCCTCTTTTATTCTTTTTACTTTCAATTTGTAACCATTTGTTTAGAATACTGAACATAACATGATAACTTCCATGACTCTCTAAGCTGATGCTTGTACTATACATAAACCAAAACAGCCCTGCCCTTCTGCAGAGGAAACAGCCCAACAAGTGCACTGAAACACTGAGTCTGAAACTACAGATAGGTCAAAAGCATTTTGTCTTATGCATGCCAATCTATCATGAAGCTTAATTTAAAAAGTAGGTTCAATAAAAGATTAAAAACTGTAACCTGTGACAAAATCTAAGTTATAAGATTCACTCCAATAAAAGTGGAAGATATATGTGCTCTTTCAATATTTTATTGTATATTTACCTTTTATTTTTAAAAGGTACTTTATAATTTTGTAACTACCTCTTTGCAATTTATGAATTGCAAGCATTGCTACTCTTACAATTTGGGACTATTAATAAGTAAACTATAAGTTACTTGATGGTGGTGACAAGAAAATGTAATCCCAGTTCTGAGAAGCTTAGGTAGGATGACCAAGAGTTTGAGGCTAGTATACCGAGCTACTTAGCAAGCTAAATATCTCAAACTCTGCCTCCTCTCACAGAGAGACAGAGAGAGAGAGAGAGAGAGAGAGAGAGAGAGAGAGAGAGAGAGAGAAAGTACTGTAATACCAGCATAGCACTCCTGATACTTAGATGGCTACTGTGTAGCATGTAGGAGGATGGATAGCCCATCACACTGGACAAATGTATGATGCAGCCACACATGGAGTGGTCCAAAACAATGTGAAGTTTCATTGTATCACTCAGAATTTTTCACTTAAATTTTATAAATTATTTATGTATTGTTTTTTGCTTAGTATTTTTGGACCTCAGCTCACCAAGGTTAATTAAAATCACAGAATATGAAAATAATTAATTAGGTATGAATGTGGTGTAGTTTTATGTTTCTGTGGTTTTTGTTTGTTTTGTTTTATTTTGTTTGTTTGGTTTTGAGACAAAGTCTTGCTACATAGCCCAAGTTGGCTTCAAACTGTCAATACTATATAAATTTTAAAATTACAGGTGAGTATTGCTTTGTTTTTATAGTATTTTTGGAAGTTAACATTTTTTAGTTAGTATATATGGTTATAAATGCAAGGATAGCAATAAATATTTTTGTAGGCATACTAAAAGACAAAACACAGAATCATAACATCTCGTGTAAATCGGTGGGAAGAAAGAAAAAGGGAAAGTGAGTGAAAACATTTGCAAATATAGTAGCTATTTAGCGAGTTATATCAATAAACAATTTATTTGTGAATAGTCTAAATGTCCCAAGTAGTAGATAAGACATTCAGAGTGTACTGACGAAATGCCCAGCTATATGCTGCATATGACAAACCTCTTTTAAGTATGATGAGTCACATAAATAAAATGAAAAGGATGGGAAAGGGTGTACCATGTTAATATCAAAAGAAATAACCACAGAATAGCTACATTAAACTCTTGTAAAACACAAAGACTAGTTTAGTTCAATTTTATAAGAGACATAGGGCCCGGCTTTGGTCATGTACTTCAAAAGTTGTCTTTTCTTCATTAGAGTGCTTTGTTTCTTTTAAGTCACCACTTACCTATACTTTTGCCATTCTGCTACAAACTATATTTTATGCCAATGTTCAATGTATTAAACTAATAACAGAGAATCCTAGCTATTGTTGCCTTGAAACAAAACTGTGTTTTGTGAATCCCAAAACTTAACTCTGTTTGTTGATCTTGAGTTTGATGGTGAGATTTCATATAAACCATTGAATCACATAAAAAATATGACTTTGAGATTTACTTTCTTTTTAAATTGAAATTATATTTATTTTTCATAACAATATATTCTGATTTCCCCTCCTTTATTTTTACCCATATTCTTCCTACCTCCCCTCTCATCCACCTCTACCCCTCTCTTTCCTTAGAAAACAAGCAAGCAAATTAAAACAATAACAATAACAAAGAAACACACACACACACACACACACACACACACCCCACAACAAAATATAACAAAATACAAAATCATTAAAAACAGAAAATCAGAAACCATAATATACAAGCAAAATAGCACTTAGTTAATACCTTAGTTAAGGTTACTTCACTGTGAAGAGACACCAAGGCAACTCTTATAAGGGGCAAAATTTAACTGGGGCAGGATTACGGTTTCAGAGTGGCAGTATCATCATGGCAGAAAGCATGGCAGTATGCAGGCAGACATGGTGCTGGAGGAGTCAAGAGTTCTACATCTTGATTTGAAGGCAACCAGGAGAGCCCTGAGGAGGCTCTTTGGCACTGGGCAGAGCTTCACAGCCCACCCCCACAGTGATGCACTTCCTTCAAAAAGGCCACACCTCCTAACAGTGCCCCTTCCCATGGGCCTAGCATGTTTAAACCATCATGGTTAAAAATACATATATCTCCAATACTAATTGAGTTTGTTTTGTGTTGGTCATCTACTGCTGGTGAGGGGGCCTGCCCTTAAGTGTGGTTTCTATACTCAGTGAGACTTCACTGTAGAAAATAACTTTTGTTTTGCGAGGGTTTTAGTTGAAAAAAACAAACAGAAAAATGAAGCTACCTAACCAAGAAGCTAATTTGAGTCAACAACCACTTGCAAAGGAAGTAAAGGCTCAAATGATCCTATAGAGAATTTCAGAATTTGGTTTTCAAATAAGTAGTAGGTCAGGGGCAAGGGATCTCTCTTGTACCAAGTCAAGACAACATACTCTTTATATCTTTAACAACAAATGTTCCCTAAGTGTAATCCGCGCAAGTCGTCTCGCCGGCAAGAACGCACGTGGACACCAGGATCCTTCTGCAGCAACCGTTTATTGCATCTTCAAGAGGGCGACCCCCAACCCTGAAAAGGCGCTGCTTAAATATACCCTGGAGCAGCATGTTCATTTCTGATTGGCTGCTTGCTCAGGAGCGCATTACGCCCCGGGATGGGCCGTGACTTGGCGAGAATTCTGCTAGCACCTGCACAGTTCCCCTGTAAACTTGGGAGAGCACCGGATGTCAGCGCCATCTGCTGGCTATCACCGCTCACTGCGGCTCTCTACACCTAAGTGTTCCTGCCTGGAAAGGGTCACAGTCTTGAACAAGAATCAGTCAGTAAGAGGCTTCTTTCCCATAGATGAATACAATTGCATTAGTTGGGTCAGAATGCAGCAACACTTTTCAGGTAGTCATTGATCCTATAAAGGTGCAGCTCTTCTCTAAGGACAACTTCTCTAAGGACAACAATTTCTCTAAGAGAAGGCAGCTCTGAGTAGCCAGATGCAATATTTCCCCCAGTTTTAGATGCCAATAACAAGGAGAAATGAGTGAACACGATAGTTAATCACAATACCAAATTCTCCTGGTCTCGTTGGGAGGTCACTTATGAAAGACAGGCAAAAACCAGAAGGCATTGTTAAGATTTCAGCAGCATCATATTTAGTTCCTGGGGCATTACTATCGTGTTCATATCATTTCACTCAATCCCTGTAGTAGAAGGAGAAAGAAAACTAAACATATACTTAGATTCAGTAATACATATTATTAAATGAAGTAGTTGAGGAATTTAGAGGACTTAGCAGGAACTCCATTATCTTTTTCAGTTAATATGTTCCCAATGTGTGTTAAAAGTTAATTGGACCTTGTTGCTTTAAGACGCTTCTCACTTGGGTCTTGGGATCAATTTATAGATGTGAGCAGCCTTGTCCATACACAGAATACTGATACTGTCCACCAAGAGAAAGACTGTCACAAATAAGACCTTCACACAAGGGACTGTCAAACTCTCACAGCTACAAAGAGTAGAAACCAGAATCAGGGCTTGTCTGTGACAGTGCCCCAGCTAGGATGAATGCCATAACACATGTATTGATTGACCCCTCTCTTTGCTTTGCAGTATGTGTGCTGCAGGTTAGAGGCAGTCTGATTTGTCTCTGCTCTCTGTAATCCAGGCACAGTCCCTCGGCCCTTGAACAGCATGCTGAAGAGAGCAGAGTGTGGCACAGGCATAGCGCTGTCAAAGGCTGAAATCCTATTCCGTCTCATATTGCACATTGTGAGAGATGCAGCTCAGATCCTCAGTGTCTGCAGATTTAACACGAGGAATGGGAACCAGTGAAATTGGGGATGGTTCCAGCTCTGAGATTACCTGTCTGTGATTGGGTTATCTGAAAATTAACTTTCAGTAGCACTGGCCAATGTAGTCTACATTTAGCCATTTTTAAAACGAAATCATATTGTTAGCTTATTCCCTTTTCAGTTTGTAAAAGTAACCTATAACTTAAGAGTAAGAAGCCTCAGTTTGGGTTGAAATACTTAGAAATGAGAGACAAAAGAAAACCTTAAAACTGAAATTAAGGGGTGGTGCAGTGACAGGGACCAGGAGTGGTATGATGGCTAAAGTTGGTTGTCAACTTGACAACATCTCGAATCAATTAAACCAAGCAGCTGGGGATTCCTGTGAGGGACCTAGCTGATTAGATCATCTGGAGTCAGAAGACTCATAAAGCAGGACGTGGAAGAAGGAAGCTTTTGCTTTTCCCATGCTTGCTCTCACTCTTACTGGCATTTTGTCTATCCTGTCGTTGGAGGCATCACTTGCTGAGATTAGAGCATACTTATTTGGGATTCTAATATGGCTTGAAGACCAGCAGCTCTTTAGGAATCCTCCAGGACTCCGATATTAGATTGGTCCTACTGAGATGTCCAGTCTCCTGGAAAACTACCAGATCTTTGGCCTTTCCAGAAGATAGCCACTGATAGACTATTAAGACTGTAGCCTGTAAGCTACTTTTGTCCTGTACAGAACCCTGACTAATACATGTGGCAACTCTTTAACCTAAAACCTATGTTTAAAGAAACTGAAGGATGCTGTGCTGGGCATTGTAGGGACCTCCAGCTGTCATCAAACTGTGCCTTTAGGGAGGAAATGAGGAGAACATAGGCTCCATAGGAGAGTTGAGTAGAACCACCCAAGGCCAGCTGTCTTCAGATCACTATCATAAAGTACAGACATTCATACCTCCAGATATGACCAAAAAGTATAAACCACAAGGAGAAAGTTCCAACTAAGAAAGACCCCCCAAACTGGGAGTGTGGGTATAGCTCTGTGAGCTCTGTGGTAGATCATTTACATGGTAGGTACAAAGCCCTGGGTTTGCTCCACAGAGCAAAGGCAAACAAACAAAAAAACCCAAACAACTGGGAGAGAGAGAGAGAGAGAGAGAGAGAGAGAGAGAGAGAGAGAGAGAGAGAGAGAGGCAGAGAGACACAGAGAAGCATTTCCATTATCAGAAAATAAAATTTCCAGCAGATGCACTGACTTTCATAATTTGTTTTTTCCCCATTTTATTTCTTACACATTTGCAACTTTTTGTGAACTTAGTATGCTATGGCTAGCATTATTTGAAAATATGATTTTTTTTCTACTGGCTACTTGATATTGAGTAAATATCAATTTTTATTTTTTAATCCTCACCAGTAAAAAGATCTTTCTACAATTTCTTAGACTTGTTTCATCTGCTATATCCTTATAAAATGAAGAATTTCCATGCTCCTACCCACTACACTCTATGGTACCGGTTTAACGCTTTGCCCCTCTCAATGCAGGACCTTAGGGATGAACGCATCTCTCTCCATGTAAGGAGTTAAAGATAATAAAATCAACTTGGATTGCCAGCCTTCAGCTCATGAAGGACTTTGTTTAGCATCCCATAATTATTAGAAGTTCTGGGGTTCATTTTGTCACAGCACACCTTCTGTATCATATGAACCTGCATGTCTCAACAAGTTTGCAAGAAATACGAGTCTTGTCTTTCAGCAGCTTAATATAAAGGATAAATCTGAAACTGATTCATCCAGAACATCACTGCTAGTGTGTCTGCTCCTAAAACACACCCCAGAACTACAGCATAATACAGTTTTTATGAGCCTGGTGACTAAAATTCCATTTTATGTTTCATCCAAAATGATGACAAACAATCTTGTCAACAAGGTCATACAAACCAGGTAAGGAACTTTATGTAAACTCCGATTATGTTGCCTCAGCTTTACAAACATTTCCATTCCAAGAAGCATTTGCCTTATTATTAATAAACAGATTGGCTTTCCAATGTGGGTTATAAATAATAAAGTTGATAAATTGCCCTCTTTTTTTCTTTACTCCTAAACTACCCTGCACCCCGCGGTCTGCTTACTATGTAGCTTATAATAAAATTTGGGTGTGTTGCTTCCTTCACATTTCTGCATTGTTTTGTTTCTGTTCAATTCGGTGAATAGAAGGCCAATCTACATCATGATAAGAGCCTGGGCAGATGCTATCCATAATGCTAAGTATGTGGCACATGCAGAGATGTATTTTCCTCTTTGGGGTACAGGACTGCTCATCTCTCTTTACTGCAGAGTGGTGATGCTTACTGTGTCTCAGCAGAAGCTCAGAGCCCCTCACTGGGTAATGTACTCCCTCACTTTAGCTGTAATTCTATGACTGGAAGGCATTAACAGAGTATGCATGAAAACAATAAAGTTTAGGGTGGAGAACTTTATCTACTAATTCTAGTTCTGTATCTATTAGTAAAATGGTTACAACCATTCAGTCCTGGGGAAGAAAACAAAAAGGAGGGATGAGAGTGAACTTAACTGACTGAGAGCAGATACACAACAGAAAGACAAGCAACATTTTTAGTTTCCAGAAACATTTAGAGAAGTGGAAACTAGTGGAAGTGGAAAGATAATATTAGTATGGAAACTACAACTATTTAAAAATCAGATATTTTAAAACTAATACATAAACAACTTAAAATTTTAGACTACTCTGTCAAATAGTTTAAAGAAATGGGAACATACCACATTCTTGAGAAGATGAGAAAAATAAAATATATTATATAGTGCTTTATTTATATGATATTACAATGTTTTTGATATATATTTCTGGTAATAACATGAAAAGATTATAGATTAATAAATTATAAGCATAAAAATTCAATGAAATATTAACTAGCTTTAAATAACTATCTATGACTATTTTACAACTAAAATTTAATTTTACTTAAAATTATATGCTTGCCTTAACATTAAAAAGCAAATCAATAGGACTCCTGTACAAACAGAAAAAAACAAAAATCAAAACCAATAGATTTACTAAAAAGAGTGGGGGGATTATAATCATTTTACTTAATAAGCATTAGTAATAGAAAGTAATATTTTAACCTTAAAGTGATGTAGGAAAAATATTTGTAGTGTCATCCTATAGGTGGAAGAGATGTTTCTATTTGTAGTCAATATGTGACCAAATCTTAGACATGAATGTAGCTCAGGAAATAAGATTTAAGGATTTGAAAAAAACAAAATTGAATTTATTTATACAAAACCTTTGTGGTTGTATAATAGTCCAAGGAAATAAAAAGGAAACTAAGGGAACAAGTTTATTTAATGATGTCACTCAGTTCAAGATCAACAAACAGTAATAAATCACGTGTCTGTGTTGATTTGAAAGCCAAAAAATGCTATTGGTTACAGCAGAAACGACACAGAAATTTAAGACTAGGTCTAACTAATGTAGGTGGGATTCCTACACTGGATCCTGTTTCCTGAGATAAATTTCAGAACACTCAAAGGAGAAAATGAAGTGACTGTGTCCCAGACTAAGGGTTCTGTGTTTTCAGACCTCACTTTTGCTACAAGTTAGTCCTTTCGATACACAGCTGTCTTGAATTTCCAGATGATTTTTATTTTGTTTTTCTTTTTGTTGGAAACAACATTTGGTTTTAAAATTAGTACCGAAAGTAGAAGACCCAGAATTTAAAAACAAATTGGGGGGGGGGGGGAGACGAAAAGCTTCAATATTAGAACAGAGTGTTGTGAATTCAAGAAGAAACAAGCAACCAGATGCAACAAGTCAATGAGTTAAGAAAACCTAACACCCACATTCTCACTAGACACAGGACTACCACTGCTGGGCATATACCCAGAAGATGCTCCAACATGTAATAAGGACACATGCTCTACTATGTTCACAGCAGCCTTATTTATAATAGCCAGAAACTGGAAACAACCCAGATGTCCCTCAACAGAGGAATGGATACAGAAATTGTGGTACATCTATAAATGGAGTACTACTCAGCTATTAAAAACAATGAATTTATGAAATTCTTAGGGAAATGGATGGGTCTGGAGAATATCATCCTGAGTGAGGTAACCCAATCCCAAAAGAACACACATGGTATGCATTCTCTGATAAGTGGTCATTAGCCCAGAAGATCGGAATACCCAAAGTACAATCCACAAACCACAAGAAACTCAAGAAGAAGGAAGACCAATGTGTGGATACTGCATTCCTTCTTAAAAGGAGGAGCAAAATATCCATGGAAGGAGTTGTAGAGACTAACTATGGAGACTGGATTGAGAGACTGGGTTGTCCTTCACAATCCAGAGACTGTTCCACCTAGAAATCCTTCCCATATTCAATCATCAAATCCAGACACTTTTGTGGATGCCAGCAACTGCTGGATGACAGGAGCCTGATATAGCTGTCTCCTGAGCGGCTCTGACACTACCCGACTAATACAGAAGTAGAGGCTCACAGCTATCCAAAATATCTATTTAAAGAAATGGGACTAAAATAACCTTTTTTGGTTTTCAGAAAAAACATTTAAGGTTAGTTAGAAATGAACAAGGGAAAATACATGTCTCATCACACACATCATGCTAAACACATTTTTAACTGGACTGTAGGTCTGAATGTGAATAACAACATTTCTGATTATTTGATAAAGTACAGCACTATGACTTCATAATCTAGAATAAACAAGGCTTCTTTTAAAATTCCTAACTATAAAACACAATTTAAAGAGGAGCATTTATTAAATTAAACACTTTAATAACTATTGCTAATCTAAACTTGAAAATCAAATGGCTAGCTACAGAATGTAGGAAGATATTTGCAACACATAGTTTAATTAAGAGATTCATACTCAAAATTAATTTGAAAATATTTAATGGGGAAAAAGGCAACCGTCTTAAAAGAGCAATCCACACAAGGGCTATGAATATAACCAGTGAATATATCGAAGGTTGCCCAGTGTTTTCATTCTCCGTGAGTGTGGAGTCAATCTTCAAAAATATCCTACGAAGGAAGCAAAGGCCACTTCTATCTGTCAATTTAATAGGATTAAAAACACCTAGCGTATTAGTTAAGCATCTTTAAGTGGCTTATGAAGATGTTTATAAGTAGGTTTAAATTAAGATGAAAGGCCTACCCTGAAGGCGACACTATCTCCCAGGTTGGGGTCCCAGACTGAATAAAACTAGAGAAAGGAGAAACTTCTTTTCTTTGATTTCAGGTTGGTGCCAAAGACCAAGCTACTGCCCCCTTTATGCCTTCAGTGCCATGGCTGGCTGTGTCCCTCTACGCTGTAAGTCAGAAGTAGTCCATCTCTCCTTTAGGTGCTTTATATGAGATATTTAATGACAACAATAAGAAACGGAACTAATATACCCCACAAAGGCTAAAATGAAAAGTTTGAAAATTCCAACTGTTGGCATAGATATGGAACAAATACAGTTCTCATTCACTTCTGGTAAAAGTATGAACTCAAGCGATCATTTTGTTTTAAATCTGGTAATATCCAGTAAAACTGAATACATGCACCCCAGGACCAAACAACCCCATTCTTATGTAAATATTTAGCACATGCATATGAATGTGGATATTTATAGTAACACTATTTGCAATGTTCTAAAGGTAGAAGAAAATCTTAATGCCCATCAGATACAAAACAAGAAAATTAAACTATGGAATCGTAGCACATGTGTGCAGTGGAATATCAGAAATAAAGAGTGAACAAGCTATGTTTAATAGTACAGGTAATATAGCCTGTAATGATTATAATACGGATAAATTTAACCACTGAAATAGCCAGTTGTCAAAGGAATATAGTATACCATAATTTTCATAAGAAATTTAAAAGCAATCAAAACTAATGTGTGACATTAGTTATTAGAAAAATGATTAACTTGGAGAAAAAATGTTCACTGAGATGGAGCATGAGGGAAGTTTCTGGATTTGGAATTATTTTCTATTTTCTCACCTGACAGTTACATAGATTTACATATAATTTATAAAAAAATTGTCTATGTGAGTAGTTTGGTAGATGAGTAAATTCTATGCTTTTTACTTGTTAATGAAAGAATTCAGGCCAACAAAGCAGGTAGGCAAACTTCAGCTCTTCATTCTCCCTCCTGGTTTAAGCGGATCCTGGTGGAGCACACTGCTTTCCTACTTTCTGTGAACTCCCTTAGCCCTTTCCCTAAGCCCATCCAAAACCTACTCTGAACCCTTACTGGTCACACTGTGCAACGTGCTGTGTCTTCTTGAATATTTGTTAATATGAAGACAATACCTCATCTGATCCAAGTTAAGAAAATTTCTCTTTGAATCTTTATACAGGAGATTGCTAAAATGCAGTTAACAACAGTATCACCCATACTTGATGATTGGGATAAAGGTGGCATTAGTCACCCTCACACATCTTCTCCACTAGTAATCAGTAGAGGAGACAGTAGATAAATCAAGTAGCTGGGACACAGCTGAGAACAATGGATTTTGTTATCAAATAACAAAGATGAAACTTACCAGAACTGCACTTTTAAGCAAAGCTTAGAAATGTCAACAGTCAATGTTCTTCCAGTCCAGTATATAGTTTTAATTTCTCCTTCACATTTGGATTACACATTAGCACCAGTCACAATCTTTTCAATGTACTTCCTTCCATATTCCTTCATTACACAATAGCCACCCTGCTGTCAATGGTGGCCAGACCCCTGCACTCCTAGTGGTCGTATTTTCTTGTCTTGAGTTCTTACCTGACAAAGACACTCCCATACTGTGACAATTCCAAACCTAGTTTCTGTAGACTCTTCAGGTCTTGACTGGATTCTATGTACCCCAAGGGCCAACTATCCAGCCATGGTATTGAGACATAGGGCTACCTGAGAAGAGTGAAGAGGATTTCAACTTTTAGTTCTATAAGGCTGCTGCAACTCTCAAAGCAAGCAGATTCTGATGACTAAGACGATAGATATCCGTTCGTGTCTATTCCCAAAGGAACAGGGAATTATCAAGAAACTTCTGAGTCCCAGTCAGCACTCAAGGGGGAAGAACAGAAACAGTTGGGACTGAAACTGGAGCTCAGTAACTCTCAGTTACCATGTCCTTTATGGAGTATCAACAGCCTTCCTGAGTAGAGATAATTGACTTCATTATCTTAATGTATCTTTCTGATTGCAAAATGAAGACATGAGAAAATGTACCTTGGTCAGCTAGTCTTATGTCTTTGCTCCCAATCTTGTCAGTTCCACCATGGTAGAATGGTGACATAGGGATGCAATTATCTCAGAGAGTAAAGTAGATCTTTGCTGGTTAGGTCTGATGACTCAGTAACATCTGTTTTGGTAATAGTAAGAATAACACGGGAAAGATCTTAGCATGTATCTAGTGCTTACCTTACAACACACCTTGTGCTGTTCTTATGTTTGAAATGATCTTTTCTTTGCAATCTTCAAAATGACATACTAAAAAAATGGTTTGTGTGGTATAATTGAAAGGCTGTAAACTGCTTTTAATACAAAGGTATGGTTTAATGAGCTCTGACGTAGTTATATACCCACGAAGCTATAGCACACTCAGGATAAGTGACATTTGTCACCTCTAAGAGTTTTCCTGGTTTTTTGTTTTTATTCTTCCTCTATCATCTGTGTCTGATCATTAATCTTTTGCTCACTATAGATAAGTTTTCATTATCTAGAATTTTACATCAACTCAGTCACCACAGCCAATAACAGTTATGAGTAAAAATTATTTTATTTTATACATTATTAAAATTTAGGCTTGCTTTCTGTTACAGTAAAAGATGACATCTATACTTATACCCGTAAATGTCATAAACATTTACATGTACACACACACACACACACACACACACACACACACAAACACATGGCTATATATTCATGCCCATCTATGGATTTCTCTTTTATTTTGAATCCAGTTGTTCAATATGTTAGAGAGAAATCACTCTTTCCTAATTTCAGAATTACCACTTATTTATACTCTTTCTTTTTATCTTCTGTCTTAAGCTGAACTTAAGAAGAATTCAGTGAAATTTGTTCCTATAGATTTAGATACTTTTAAATCCATGAAGGCCCGGGAATTAATGGAATAAATAAGTACGCAACCTGTGAGGCAAAATCCACGGTGGTCTTTGCCAATCTGTTTCATCTGATAACTGTGTTCCTTGAGTGCCCACCCAGTCAGCTACCACGGGCTTTAGCATCACTGGCTGCCAGCAGAGTATGTTCAGACCTTATCAAAATATGCAGCCAACCTGAAATTCAAGCCTGCTCACTCTGAGGCTGGTTCCCCAGTGGAAGATAGCTCACAGAAGGCAGACTTACCTGAACTAAGAATGGGCTGTTGAAGATAGTAGTTCTAAAACACAACGGAGGTAAAATAAATGCAGAAAAGATGTATATGGGAAAGATACAAGTGAAAGGAAAGGAAGCAAAAATAATGAAAATCCTAAATCCTAAATCCCCAAACAAACAAACATCAGCTATAGAGATCCTACTACCTGAGAAACGCTTCAAAGCTGGGAAATCCCAAGGGAAGGCAGGAGGAGCCTGAAGTTAGCCCGGTGTATACATGTATGACTTCTTGTGTGTGTGTGTGTGTGTGTGTGTGTGTGTGTGTGTGT
>JADRCD010223566.1:33534-69616 GCA_019843815.1 Montemys delectorum
CCCAAAAAGGCACTGCTTATATATACCCTGGAGCGGCATGCTCATCTCTGATTGGCTGTTTGCTCAGGAGCGTAATACGCCCCGGGATGGGTCGTGACTGGGCACGCTCTGGCCCTAGGCACGTGTGCAATTTACCTGTCTGCTTGGGAGAGCAGCGGATGTCGGCGCCATCTGCTGGCTATCACCGCTCACCACAGCTCTCTACACTGACTTTCAACAGATAGGAAGCGGGGACCACATGCTAAAACCAGGGCTTGGAGTGGCCGTCAGAGGCCCTGAGTGGTGAACTCCTCCCAGCCAGTCTGACCCAGTAATATTTCATGACCTTCCGTGTAGCCTAGTCTGAAGGGCAAGCAATAACAACAAGAGCCTGTGAGGGACATTTCAGACTCAAACCGAAACAAGCTGACTCCAGAATGTCTCTGGTGTTTCCTATTTGGGGTGGCAAATTAAAGGTTTTCCCTAGCTATTATGCAAATCCAACTCATGCCTGAATGTAGTCTTGACTATCAAGTTAATAGGAAAATTAGCATAGTAAATCTCACCCTTTAATCTGTATTCTATTGGCCCTTCATCTTTTTTGAATTCCTTCAGTCCTAAGAATTAACAAACAATCCATAACATTAGGGACTTGAAACAAATTTTACTTTTAATCCTCCATAATTATTCGTTTTATTAAGTTGTGTGTAGCTGGGCCCGGACCTGAGGCTTGTTAAAGAGATGTTCGACTTCAAAGGAAAATGCAAAGCTATTGGCAAACTCAGGGTGGTTAGTCTATAAATAGCCCGATTTCAATAAGCCCAGCTTAATAGTTTTCTCTTTGAACCCCATTATATCCTTTAATATAACACAGCATTTAGTTGTTTTTATTTTTAGTAATCTCTCTGTGTGTTGGTGAATTAAATTTTCAGCTCGTTTCAACCTGAGCCATCCAAATTAGATTTTGGCTGCTGTTGTTTTCTATTTCGGAGTTTAAGTCGTTGACATAATTGCTAGAGCTTACTAAGTTTAGGTGGAATCTTTCCCAGGAATTACCCTCTACTGCAAAGTAAATGATGTCAATTTTGTTTGTCTTTCTGAGTAGATTTTGATTTAAACAAATGCTGTAGGAAAATAGACTGTGTTTATCAATGGTGCGTCATCTGTGCTTAGAGAAAAATCTTTAGTCACTGGTGCTAACGGTGCTTTGCTCCTCAAGGTGGAGATGTTCTTCCCATACAGCAGAAATGGAGTTTTTAACAACAACACCAGCCCCCAATCTGTTCTTTTCATCTTTACATTCTAGCAACTTCCTTGAGAAATCAGGACATTCAATAGCAATGAGAACCACGGGGGTTTGAGCCCCACACTACTCTTTAAAGATAGCCACTGTGTGGCCAACTGGGGTCAGTGGTTTGTAACAGAATCTCCTTTGAAAACACACACACACACACACACACACACACACACACACACACACACAGCCACTCTCCTTTTTGAGCATAATTTCCCTGACTTTTCTGAATTGAGTTTCTCCAGTAAATTGGGAACATGTTGGTTGTTCTATTAGAATAAATAAGAGACTCCAGGTCATCTGACATGTGAGGGCTAACTGTTTAAAAAGCCCTGCCTATCATGGGACCACACAGTCCAAAGAAGCCAAATGTAAAGGAAAATGAAAGCTTTCCCTAGGTGAAAACAAAACTCAGCTTCGACTTCTTTCTCTGGTGAGGGAAGCACAGATCATTAACATTGGTAATGTCCTCACTAGATCTGCTTGGGGGAAGTGACAGGTCTAATTTGTGACTGACAGAACAGTGGCCGGCCAGGAGTGTGTTTAAAATGCATTGCTTTTGCTTTTGGATTGCTGTGTGGCTTCTGCCAAGTAGGCTAGGTGTTTGGTTAAATACTAGCTGCAATTTCATCAATCAGCTCTGGGCCTCCCACAGGAAGAGCTTTGGCCTCCTTAGCGCTCTGCCTCCTTCTCCAGGCAGGTAATAGTCTAAGGAAGACAGGCCTGAGGGTGTTGTGATTTGAGTTCCAGATCCTGAGGAAGGACTCCTGAATCAATAGCTTTCAGCCTAACAAATAATTGTGAGAGAGCTGAACGAGACTGAATTTGTTCTTTGACACGTATGAGTGTGAGGACCGTTTTCATTAACTAGAAAATGTCTTTGAGGAACTCTTTGGATCTTCGTTAGAGTGACTTTAAATTGAACGAGGCTGAATTTAGAAACAGGATGCAGATGGGGTCTGAGAAATGGGCTAGAGTTTCATTAGGAGGAAAAAGCTTAAATCAAAACCTATGAGACGAATTGATAATACAATTAATATTTTGTGGGAAGGGCGATTGAATCTTGATGCCAAGCCAGCTCAGAGCAATGAAAATAGGTTTTCAGTGTCATTTAAATTATTTAGATCATTCCCAGGGCAGACTTGCTCCATAGGGCAGGCGCTTAGCTTATGCAGAAAGTCACAGGGGAAATAGGGAAGAGTGGAACACCTTCTGCTTCCACAGTGTGTCTAACTTCCAGCAGGAATTGAGAGCGGAGACCTAGAAATCCACTCTGGGATTACTGGCAACCTCGGAACTGGAAGCTAGTTTCTAAAAATACCAAAAATGAAGTAGTTTTAGACACGTATATGGGTCATAATTTAGAGGAAAATTCATATTTTTCTCTTATTTCACATCTATTTTCCATTTATTCGAACCCCACTGGTTTCTCAATTTTTGTTCTCATAGAAGCTTATATGCATACTCCCTTGTTTCCAAGGTCCAAAGGAATTAATGCACCAAGGGAATGGAATATCAACTGTAAATAAATAAGCCTCACTTCCATCTACTTGAATGCATGCATTTTCTTAATCAAGCCACCAAATCTCTGAAGTCTTTATTTTCACCTACAGGGTTTCACAGCTATGCAAGACTCAGTGACATGTCTCCCTTAGTGCTGTGACTAGAACCTTCTAGCACTATGCAAGCTAGCCAGTAGAGGTGAAGCTTCCATTGAGAACTAGCTTGATTTCTCCAGGTTCTGGCTCAGGCGTTTGATGTCTTCAGCAACAGGGTCTTACCATCTAGTTTAGGAGGTCAACCAATAGCAGTGAGAATAGCTGCAGTGTTTGGAGGACATCTATGGGAAGCCACTGACCAACCATTTGAATGGCCATAGCCCATACTAAGCACTTGGCCATTATTTAGTAGCCCGTGACATTTGGGAAGCTATTGTTCTCTCAGTATAGGGTAACTCCATTTAAACTGCTTTTATATGTTTGTATGTATTTATTTTAGGAAGTTCTACACTGGCAGGTTTCTATATGGTATTTTCAAAGGTCTTTAATATTAGTTATTTTTCCTTTCTTCAATGTCTTCTCACCCCTCACTCCACATATGCCATCCTGTTCTATTATTCCCTATCCTCTTCCACAGCTTGGTATTCTGTCCTCATTTCTTTGAAATTCCCAATGGTCCCTTACTAGTTTCCTGCGTTCTATGGGTGCTCTGATTTAAATGCAACTATCTAAATACTCAAAGCAATCATTCACCTATGAAATAGCATTCTGTGTTTGTCTTTCCGGATCTGGGTTACTTCATTCAGAATGACTATTTCCAGTTCTCTCCATTTACATACAGATTTCATAATTTCATTTTTCTTTACAGCTGAAATAAGACAAGAGAAGATGATAAAGGACCAACAAATGGCAAACGGAGACATAAAAGTATCCTTATTTGCAAATGATATAGTCCTTCACATAAAAGACTCCAAAGACGCTACCAGACCTCTCCCAAAAGCAATAAACACACCCAGCAAAGTAGCAGGATACAAAATTAACACAGAAAAATAGTCTTACTTCATCGGAATTATAAACTTATCAAGAAAGAAATATGGAAAACAATCTCACTCATGATGGCCTCAAAATATTTTATAATAAATACAACAAAGGAAGGGAAAGACTAGTACCATGAAAAACCTTAAGATTCTGAAGAAAGAAATCAAACAAGACACCAGAAGATGGAAAGCATTTCCATGTTCATTCAAGTAAGGACACATTTATGCCTCCCTTTCTAATTCATTTCTCTCTTATCTTCTCTTATTGATTTAACTAAGACTTCAAGCACTATGCTGAACCAGGAGTATGGACATCATTATGTTGTTCTTGATTTTAGTAGAAAAGTTTTGAGTTTTCCCCACTTAGCTATGGACTTGCTGTATGTTACCCTCATTGTGTTGAGAAATGTCCCTGTATCTTTATACTCCTGGTGACTTTTATTACGAGGGCATTGTTGGATTTTCTCAAAGAACTCTTCTGCATCTAAAGAAATGATCATATGGGTTTCTGTCCCTGAATCTATTCATGCTTTGCACTAAGTTTATTGATATATGTATATGGAATCATCCCTGCATTTCTGTGATAAAGCCATTCTGTGATAATGGTGGATAATCCTTTAAATTTTTTTTAAAAATTTGGTTTATAAGTATTTGAGAACTTGTGAATCTATCTTCATCAGAGAAGTTGGACATTAATTCTCTCTTTTGGGGTTAGGTCTTTGTGTGGATTTGGTTATTGTAAACAGGCTTAGATGAGTTCTGTTTCTAGCTTACAGAGTGGGGTTTTTTTTTTTTTTTTTTTTTTTTTTGTTTGTTTTTTTGTATTGGTGTTAGTTCCTTGGAGTTTTATTTTAATTCCATGCTGAATCTGTCTGTACCTGGGCTTTTTCCTGCTGGGAGATTTTAAATTACTGCTTGATTTTTTTTTTTTTTTTGGGGATCTTCTTACAATATTTATTTTAACTTGATTTGACAGTGTAGATCATACGCATTAGAAATTCATGTACTATTTTTAGATTTTCATGTTTCAGCGAAATGTTAATATTTCTTGGAATACTTGGCACTTGCTATAATGTCCAAAATACATGTATTTGTGCTCAGTTTAATATCATTTTAATTAATTAAGATACAATGATAATTTCCCCTGTTCTCCCCTATTTGGCCTTCTCATATCCCTTTTATTATCTCTCAAATTCAAATTCATGACCTCTTTTTAAAAATTTCATTATTATTATATATGTGCATATACATACACACAACCCACTTTGCCCATTTAGTTTTGCTTGTAAATGTATATGATCTCAGATCTTACCACTTGGGCTTGGGTAACCAATTAGGAGACTTGTGCTTGAAAAAGACCGTCTCCCTCTCTCAGCTGTCATTAGTGGCCTAGAATTTGTCTAGGCCTGAGGCCCCTCAGCTGTCCCGTTCCATTTAGCTTGTTTATGAGCATTGCCATCGTACAAGTCGTATTTAGGAAGCCGTAATGCTGAGGTATCGTGAATGTGGCCTGCCTTTCATTTCTAGCAGACACATCTTACAGAAGATTTCATGGTTCTCTGGCTCTTACAAGGCTTCTCCTCCCCTACGCTGGTATCTTTGGAGCCTTGGGCACAATAGCTGTACTGCAGGTGTACTCAGTGGGACTAGAAACTCACCTTTGTTGTTCTCTTTATTTTGATCAGTTTTGGTTTTTTTGTTGTGGTTTCTCTGGGCTACAAAGAGAAAGCTTCCTTGATGAAGGTTAGGAGCAACTCTCTTCCGCAAATTTCATCTTTTTTCAATTTTCTCATAGTTGGAAATATACATTTTTTTTTAAAGGTATAACCTTAGGGTTCTAGGAATTTCCTTAGTATCACTTGTAATGTTCTCCTTTTCATTTTTAATTTCATTAACATGTATCACATTTCTCTTTCTTTTTAAATTTGGCTAAGGGTTTGTTTATCTTATTAATCTTTTAAAAGATCCAGCTCTTGTTTTATTGATTTTTTTTGCATTTTTAAATTTTATTTAATTAGTTTTAACCCAGATTTAATCACCTCTTTCCCTGCACATTTAGGTTGTTCTTCTTGGTTTTCTAAGACTTCCAGATGTATCATTAAATAATTAATTTAATACATATCAAATTTATCTATGTATCATCTAGTTCACACATAAGTAGTGTATTTATATAATTTCCCTTTTCTATTTTGTTCCTTAAACTCTCCTTGTCACTTTCTCTCAAGTTCTTCCCATGTCATTCTTTAATTATGATTATTACATATATACACATATAAATTTGTAAATACAATCTGCTGATTTCATCTAGTCCTATATTTGTCATATATATTTTGGACTGACCATTTGGGATTTGATATCCTACCTATGACCCCATTCCTAGGGAAGACTGGTTCTTCTTTTTTCAGACGCCATCAACGGCCTGTAGCTCTTTACTTAGGGGCGAGGCTTTGTGAGCTTTCCTCCATCCATGTTGGCATGTCAGTTCATGCTGTTCCTTTTCACATCTTGTTTGGGCAACCCTATTGTTGAGATTTCACGGAGGCAGCTTCCTATCATATGTAGGGTATTTGGTGTTATATTTCCTTAGCACTTAGGGCTGCCTTCATTTTTGTCTCAGAGATTTTGGAATACTTTGTTTTCACTTTCATTTAATTCAAGTTAAAAAAAATCTTATGATTTATCTCTTAACCAACTGTTATTTAATAGTGTGCTGTTTATTGTCTATGAGTTTGTATAATTTATATGGCTGCTGTCTTGCTTCATTCCACTGTGGTAAGAGAGAATGTGGGATGTGATTTCAATTTTTTTTTGTATTTGTTGAAGCTTTATTTGTGCTATAATTTGTCAAATTTAGGAGCATGTTCCATGGACTGCTTAGAAGAATGGACATTCTTTAGTGTTTGGGCAGAGTATATTCTTGATGCCTATTAGGTCCATTTGATTGAAATGATGTCATCTAACTGTGCTGTTTTTCTGTCTAGCTTTTGTTCAGATTGCTTGTCTATTAGTGAGAATTGGGTATTGAAATAACCTCTATCACTGTATTGGTTTAATCTGTGGTTCAGATATAACATAGTTATTTACATGTGAGATTGTATGCTTCTGGGTTTGGTATATTGTATTAGTTAGGGTTCTCTGGAGAAACAGAATTGATAAGATGAATATGCATACACACACACACACACACACACACACACACACACACACACGACTTATTAGGTTGGCTTATAGGATATAGTTCAACCAATTCAACAATGGTTTTCTCCTGATGAAAGTACAAGGATCCAGTAGTGGTTTAGTCTATGAGTCTAAATGTGTTAGACGGTGTTCAATATATGCTGGAACCCAAAGAAGTAAGCTCTAATAGCAGTGAAAGAATGGTCTTCCCAGGAAAAATAAAGGCAAACAGGTAAAGACCGAGTACTTCCTTCCTCATGCCTTTTATATAAGCTTCCACCAGAAGGTGTGGCCCAGAAATAAGGTGGGACTTCCCATCTTAAAAGATTCAAATAAAAATAAAATCCCTCACAGGTGCACCCAGATACTTGTTTTTGTTCATTCTAAATGTAGTCAAGTTGACAACTAAGAATAGCCATCACATGCATGTATGTTTAAAATTGTATTATCTTTCTGATGGGTTGTTTCTTTAATGATTATGACTAGTTTGGGTTTGAAGTCCCTTTTGTCAGAGATTAGAATAGCCATTCCTAGGATTCAGCGCTCTCACCGCTGCGGCCCAGGTTTGTTTCCCGGTCAGGGAACCAAAAAAAGAAAAAAAAAAACCCAAAAAAAGAATAGCCATTCTTGTTCCTTTCTTGGTTCCATTTACTTGTAGTACCTTTTTTATTCTTTTGCCCTGAGGTTGTGTCTAACATTGATGGTAAGAGCTGTTTCTTATAGTTAGCAGAAAGATGGATCCTGATTTTAAATAAAACATACTAGCCTATGTTTCTTTATGGAGGAACTGAGACCATTAATATTAAGAGTTATCACTAAACAATGTTTAATTCTTATTATTTTGTTTTATTTTGTTTGAGCCATTTCCTTTTGTTCTGAAATTGCCTATTTCTCATAACTTCTTAGATGTATTTACCCATATCTTCAGACTGAAATCTTTTTTCTAATACCTTTCACATAACTGTTAGTCAGTAGAAAGGTTTTATGTCCTTCATTTCAATACCCTATGCTGACAATTGTGGTCTTTCAGAACTTGGGATATGACTTTATGACTTTAATGTGTTCCATAGAATAATCAGAGTTTAGTCTGATGGATGTGTCTTCACAAATGACTTGATATTTTTCTTTCAGCCTTTAATACTTTGTCTTTATTCTATGTTTTTAATTTGTTAACTATTATAGATTATATGGAGTTTCTTTTCTGATCCTATCTATTTGGAATTTTTCAGGCCACTTGTATTTTAGTGGGCATGTATTTCTTTAGGTTTGGGAATTTTTTTTCTATATTTTTTTAATGAAAATAATCTCTATGCCTCTACTTTGGTTCAATTAGAAGTGGAAATTTAATCTTTGTAAGAAATCTCAACATACTTTTCCAGAACCTTAGTACATTCTGTTTATATGTCCTTAAAATGATCACTGCCCTTTACCAACTGATCTAATTCTTTTCCCTTATCTTCCATCCACAATTCTGTTTTTGGCATGGTCCATTGTATTTGTGAAGCTTTCTGGGCAGTTCATTTGACTTGTTGGGGTTTTCATGTGCACATCATTTAAGTCTGGCTCTCTGGAGTGACTCTACTTTATCTTTATGTCTTACATTGACTTCCTTAGGTATTTCTTTTATCGCTCCATTTTGCTTCTCTTAGAGAGTGATCATGTCTTTTTTGAATAGTTGGGACATTGTAATTATTTTGTTTAACTCTACGTTGAGAATTTCTTCCAGATCATTTTTATTAGGTGCTATTATTATGAAAATAGTGACTAGTTGAGAATACATTCTATCTTAGTTTTCCATATTATTTTTATTTTAGTACTAGGACTTGAGCATCTGGAGTTGGGTGGTTGGAATTTTCTTTCCTAGCTTTTGTGTGTGTATGTGTGTGTGTATGTGTGTGTGAGAGTGTGCATGTGTGTGTGAGAGTGTGTATGTGAGTGTGAGTGTGTGTGTGTGTGTGTGTGTGTGTGTGTGTGTGTGTGTGATGTTTATAATGACCAATGGCAAACTAATTCTTAATAGGGTTGGGATGTAATTTCCCTCTATGAGACTGTAGTTAAGATTAAGGGCTCTTCCTCAAGTCTCCCTTGGGTGTCATTTATTGTCCTATATTAACTAGTGTCAACTAGGTTTTCTTGTGAGTTATGGAACTTTTTATACACCTATAATCCTTACCCGGAGTAAGATATGGTCCCTACCATGGTTTTCAGGGCCACAAATTCTTCCCACAGGTCTGGGAGCCTAACTTGGATTTGGAATCAGCTCCACACTAGGTCGGCAGCTTCTGCTGAGGGTGCTGCAAGATAGAACTTTCTAAGCACTAACAGGCTTTAGTCTGGTACAAGATTGGTCCCACCCTGGGTTTTCAGGTACTACTGAAACTTGTAGTAGATGAAGAGCCTGGTTCATGCACTAGTCATTAGTGTAGAATGCTGGCATGGTGCAGTGAAGAAGATAAGAGTTAGAATGAGGCTGGGATGTTAACCTGGAAACAGACACTCAAACGTTCTGGTATTTTGCATTATAAAGAGACTATATTTAATCTTGGGTCACTATTTTTTTATTTACATCTTTAGTTTGGCTGACCGTACTCCCTGGTCATTGCTTCATTTATCTTTATTTAAAAAGGTGTAACAACTTTGGTTTTTGTTGAATGCAGAAATTTATTGCTGATATAAGCTGGATACAGGGGTTCATTTAATTGTTATGCTGGAGAAATCTCTTTGAACTTGAATTTCATGTTAGGACTTGAGGTCAAAAGGTTCATGCATATTACGTTGTGTTCACGGATGGCCTGCACTGTGTTGTGTAAATCAGAAAAGGGTTGACGTCTTTTTCTCCCCACCAAAGCTGATCACATGTCTGATGATATCCAGATTAGGAGACGAGGGTCATTTTAAGGAGAATAACAGTCCTTTATCTGGTAGACAATCAGTGGTAGAACACTATGCTACAGGATTTTAGCTGTTTTTTTTTCTTTGTTTTTATGAGCAGAAGATATTCATATAATTATCAACATGTTTATACAAAGTTTTAGGCCTGCCTGATCACTCACCCATTTCCAGACTAAACAGCTCCATGTAATTGATCTCATTATCTTAGAACATATTACAGTTTTTGAAAATGAAAGTGCTATTGCAAATACTGAACTTCTTGTCACCTATGTCAAGATTATAAGGAAAAGTTCTATGATGGACATTGCAATGAACAGGTTTTGGATTATTTCAGAGTTAACAATTCTCTCTCTGCCTCACAGCTTTCCAGAGCTCTATAGTCAAGTTACCACTATAATAAAAGATTGTGAATATTTACACACACACACACACACACACACACACACACACACACAAACATATACATAATCTCCATATATATATTCTAAATGTACATATAACATCCACATGTATAATCTGTATTTGCATATGCATATTATATACATGCATATATATAAATTTATATATTTATACACATACTTTATAGTAAAATATTAGAGAAAATGCTTAGTTTTTTTCAGGACCAGATTCTGTCCAAGTACTAAAACTACTAACCAATATGACCCATGTTTAACTTATACAGAACATTCTTCTAGGGAACTAGGGCACTGAGGTTTATCCAACTAATATATAGAGTTACAAAATAGTGGCTTTACAAACTTATTTAAATTATTGAGGTTTTGTTTCGCCATAAAACAAAAACTACAACCCACGAGCAGCTGTACCCTCTAGAGGTTTGCTGAATCTTCATTCTAGTCATTTGCTTCTTTAATCTGTCATGCATCAGTCTTCAAACATTACCTTGTATATCACAGCATGATGTTCCCACTCAGTGGACTTAAATACAAGGAGTGCTGTCAGTCATGCTGCTTCATGTTTACTATTGGCCCTGCCCCCACAAGTCTAGCTAAGTGGAGAGATGTTTATTTTAGACAATAAGTATAAATGTAGGTACACTATGTAAGAGTCTATTTATATTCATGGCACAAATTGGTGTGACTGTGCATATTAATAACAGCATTATTCAAGTAGTTTTTCTAGGGATGAGGACATACACTGTCTACAAGCCATTTAAAGTTTAGTTGAGTGTAAAATATTTAGATAAACCAAAAGCAGAGTTCTCATAAATGCAACATTGATTCTTAAATTATTCTAGTATTTACTTTCCATTCTGAGCTCTGAAGCTTTCAACAAACAAACAAAAATGCACTGCACTGCAACTTGCTAAGCAAGATTATTTGAGGAAAAGTCAGCTTAAAACATGCGGGCAGGGGCCAGCAGCAGACTTTCAGGCTAGGGGTTTTGCAAACCCCGAGTCAAAGGCAGAAGCAATACAAGGGTTCAAGGGCAGGTCTCCTGAGAGTTTCTCTTATGTAGAAGCATGTTGAACAAGCATGACATCTGTGCTGTTGATAGGGGAATGAACCATTCCAAGGTCTTAGAACCATTAGTCTAATTTATCTTTTCGTTAAACATATCTGTTCCTTAAATGTACCTTTATTGAGGATTGTATAGGTGCCCAATTACTGGTTACCATTTGAATATCACTCTACAGTGGTAGTCTGTCTGAAGTGTGCTCTAAGATATAGTCTGATTTTCTTTTTTCTGCCAAGACCAGATAGTATATATATTCAGGCTCTGGAACTCATGTGGCCTTTGACATACTACTAAACTCCACCAATGCAATGCATAAACAAACGGCCTTACATGAGGCATATATGAATTGCTGTGGCTGTGTTCCAGAAAAAATAAACAAAACCAAAACCAAACAATGTTCAAATGGCGTTAGCAGGCAATATTCGGCCTGAGAGCAGTAGTTGCTTAGTCCAGTTGCAGATCAATTACCATCTCTTAAGATTTAGTGTTTCAGAATCACCAAGTAGCCTTGACAAGCCATAGGCAATTGGTCTCATTCCCAGAGTAACCGATTCAAGAAATCTGAGGTGAGGCTGGAGAACTTTTACTTCAACAAACCTCCAGGTGATATAGATACCCACTCAGGACAGAGGACTGTCCTTTGAGCATCAAAGTGCAGACCACATCCTTGAAGCTGAAATTGATATGTTAATTAACAGGAATGTACATAGTTGCCAAGGGTCAAGAAGTGCCATGCTCTAGTCATGATAATTATAATTTAAACTGGAAGTAAGTCCCCAATTAAATGCTTTTCTTTATAAGAGTTGCCTTGGTCATGGTGTCTCTTTGCAGCAATAGGACATTGACTAAGAGATTTATTTTATGTGTATGAGTGTTTTGCCTTCATGGAGGTCTGTGTACTCTGTGTATACCTGGTGCCTGTGGAGGTCAAAAGTGCTCATTAGATCCTCTGGTACTGGAATTACAGATAGCTGTCTACCACATGGGAGCTGGGTTCTCTCTCCAAATCTGCAAGTGCTCTTAACCACTGAGCCTTCTTCTTGTCCCACATTTATTACTGTTAACTCCAGCTTAAGCATAAAACAAACTGTGCTGAGGTATTTAGAAAGAGGGCCATTAGATATCTTATCATATGCCTATTACTCTTGCATATTTACTTGAAAATTATAAAATAATAACTATTTGAGAAAAATACATGTAAAGAAGTAAAATATTTGTTTGGTTTCTGCACAGGAATATGGCTTATTTCATGTAAACTGCTTAAGCATTAAAAATATCTTTTTGTGCCCCTGTTCTGCAGGGTACCCTAGGCATATGTTGTCTCTGCCTGCCTGATGGGACTCAGAGCTAACTGAGTACAGCATCCTGTGTCTCCAGAGCAGTGACATTTCTCTTGCTCTGGATTAATAGGGAGAATGATGGCTTAGATCCAGCAAACATGGGATCAAAAAGGGAGATATATACAGAACAGAATGCCTACAGTAAGGGGGAGCCAGAGGATATCGATTAAGCCACCCTAGATCTCCCAGGAAGCCACAGGTGGAGAGCTTTTCGAGATTTAGGTTGTGCTGTGTACTCCCCAAGGTTTTTCATTGCTGAGCCACATTTCAGGAACTAATTAATAAGGTCAGTAGCGTTTTCTCTTGTATAATAGTAAACCTAAAGAAAAACAGACACATTTCTGCTCAGCTTGTGTGATAATTCAGCAACATATTTAAAGGTAATGCAATGTATAGTATAATTCCATCTTGAAAACAAATACAAACATCAAGCCATCAGCCTGACTTTTGTCTCCCTTTCCATCTGGGGCTGTGGTAGTCTACTGTCCTCAAAGTGGCCCTGATTTGTGGTAGGGTAGAGTTTACAGATCAATCACTTTTATCTCACCTACCTTCCTTCTTTAGTGCCAAGACCAAAGAATATAAGGGGCTACTGTTTTCTTAAATTTTGTGTTGAAACCAGGCCTTGGACTGTGAAGGGGATGGTAGTGTACCCAATGTTCAACAGAGGGATTTGAAAGATAGACACTAATATAAAACATAAAGAAGAGGAGGAAAAGAAAGAAGAGGAGGAAGAGGAGAAGGAGGAGACCCAGGAGAACAGGAGACAAATAAGCAAAGAAGAATAATGATCAAGCAAGTTATTGGCTGAACTCTGTTCCCCAAGATTTGTAATTTCAGAATGTGAAAATATTTGAAAGTGGAACATTTGAAGTAGTAGTTAGGGTAAACTGAACTCATGAAGGGCCCTTATATAATATTACTGGTGTTATTATAAGAAATAGGGCATATTGCAGAAAACAAAACAAACAAACAAGAAAACAATTTGGAGGTATAGTGAAAAGATGACCATATAAGCTGAAGAAAAAGATTTTCAAAGAAAAGATCTCTGCTGTCGCCTTGTCTTGAACATCTACACATCAGTCCTACTCCCAGAAGAGAGAAATGTCTAATGTTCAAGGCCTCTAGCATATACTACTTTGTAAAGACTACTTGAATGATTCCAGAACTATAAAGTAATCAATGTGCTCTCATCATAAAAGTTAAGAAGGGAGAATAGTGTCATATAAATAGTCCCACATAAAGATCAGATGAAAATGAATAAATAATAGAATGAGCATAAAAAAAGACTGGAAACTGGGAAGTACTGGCATGATGATGATGAATTTCCGAGAAGAGGAGGAAATGAATATAGTGGGCAGGCTAAGGGGCAGGCAGAATAATGTCGGTTATTCTTCTTATTGCTGGACACAAGTACTGGACAGAACCCACTTTGGAGAGACTTATGTAGCATAGGGTTTCACATATACATCACCATGGTGGAGAAGGTACAGTTGGATGTATTATCCTGTTTGGAGCTTACAGGGTTGCTTGTGAATATCTGATAGATCAAAAGAATGTGGGAGTATAAACAGGCTGATTCATAATCCTCAACAGCTGACTCCAAGGCCTGCCTTTGTCTACCAGGATCCACTTCCAAAAGGCTTTATAACTTCTTGCTTTAGTACCGCCAGCTGGGTACCAGGTGTTCACACTCATGAACCTATAATGAAATCTCAGATTCAAACTGTAGTAGAAACATAATGAAAGCATAGAATAAAAAGAAATAGTGCAGGACTTTGTGCATATGTAATTGAAGTAAAATTTGGTTAGATGAACATCCTTCCTTGGAATGTCTATGTTTTTCAGACCTTAAATCCAGGGAGATCACTGTGGTAGTTTCTAGTAAACTCCAGTGGTATGGAAGAATAAATATATAAATGAAACATTCTCCATTGTATGTAAAAAGCAAGTTCAATGAAAGAGTGAAAATGACATAAGATCCTTATCATAAGAAAATATGTTTACCTGTATGCTGAATGGGTTATTAATAATTCTTTTATGCCGATTCTAGTTAGGCTTATTTTCTGTTCTTGTTCTTCTTTGCAAAACAGAAGCAGATCTGACTGCAAAAGACGTGTCAATGAAACTGTGGAAGAATATCTAGAATGAGAGGCTGGAAGTCAAGTGCTGAGAAGGGGAAAGATGTATTCAAGTTGTTGCAGATGTTCTCAGATCAAATTATGGTGTTGAAAAATTGTATGGTGTGTTCAATGGTGCACGTGAAATGAACAGACAGATCAGTGGCTTTGTAATCTAGATAAAGAAAAGCCTTAGAGCTGTGCTTATGTAGAGTGTAATTCACAGGTTCAGAACTGCCAGTGCTGGTATAATGACAAGGAAGGCAAAGCACTTGGCTATTTAAATAATTCTCACATAAATTTACATATGAAATATGGATAGCAGAACTTCCTGCTAAAATTCTTACATTTCACTTCTACAGAGGTAAGGCTAAATCTTCTACCTTAACAGTATCTTTTCAATCAACCACTACATAATAGATATTTATGAAATGTTTGAAATATTTGATGGGTTTGATACACAACAAAAATGACTATAGCTAAGAATAATGTATTCTGTGTCTCAAAACTGCGAACAGAGGAAATTTTAAACATTCTTACAACAAAGAAATAATTGATATGTTAATTAGCCTGGATTGCTCATTCCGTGATGCTGAAGTGTATCAAACAACACAAATAAATGCAATTATCATTTGTCAAATAAAATAAAATAAAACAAAACAAAAGAAAATTTCTTGGATGAAGTGAAGAAAATGACTAGCAATTCAAAGAATTTTAGCACATGAATGATTCTAACATCACACAATTTTTGTACTTTTGTTGTTGTTATTTTTTTTTAAAATTTTTCCTACACCACCAAAAGAGGAAGGTTGCAAGTCCCTCATTGTGAGTGCTCTGTTGGAGACAGCAGTGTACAACTTCATGATGCAAGACTTCAACTTCTTCTGGGGCTTGTGACATCTCAGGAGAAGACTTTGCATATTTCAGCCAGCATTTGGTTATTACTAGGAAAAGGTAATTTAGAGTAGGCTATATCCTTGCAGGATTTTTGTATGTTTGTTTGGGATATGTGTGCACACTTACACATGTGTGGGTGTGTTTGTCTATAAAACTAGAACATAATAGTATAGTCTAAAATTGTTATAGTCCTGTATTTAAAGGATAATATTATTCTTTCAGCTCTTAAACACATATTTACAATCACTTACTCTGGTGTCCAGGCCCTGGAAACATAGTAGTAAACAAAGCAATGGATATTCCTGTCCTCATTGAATTTGTATTGTCACGAAGGTGGACAGCATAAAAAAAATAAGAAAAGGAAATGAGGAATCAGAAGTGATACTGCTGTTGAGAAAAGCAAATGAAGAAAAACAAGAAGTGAAGTAATATTGTGGAGTTAGCTGACTGGTGTGCACCTTGCACAATATGATCATGATGGTTAGTGTGAATGGTCAAGTCAACAAAACCTAGTCAACTCACAAATGGTCTCTAAGTGGGGAATTATCTTGATGTGCTATTTGGATACCTGCCTACTATGGGAGGCATCCTTCTCCAGAAGGCAATCGTGGACAATATAAGAGTAGAGGAAGTGAGCTGAGCAGTGGTAAAGCAATCATTTATTGCTCCCTTCATTTGACTGCAGATGTAATGTGAACAGCTACTTCAGCCCCTGATGTCTTGACTTCTACACCATGATAAGACAATAACAAGGGTCTGTGAATTGAACTAAAACCTTGCTCCCTGATGTTCTTTTGTCAGAGCATTTTATTACAGAAGCAGGAGCAAAAACTAAGACAGTAGTGATTATACAGAAGTATGAAACAGGAGTATGAGTGAGCTGTGCAGATAACTGTAGCTAGAACATTCCAGACAGAAAGAAGAGCCTGTTTTACCAGCTGATGAAGTGTTCCTAGATTTTTATCACTCCAAAGCCCACATCATCAAGATTAGCATTGAATAGTTACCAATTAAAGGGATAATAAGAGTGAAGGACATTTATTGTCTTTACTGTGAAAGGTCAGAATACTCTCTGAGATTAAGGGCAAACTCTACAACTAGCTTTATGTGTAAAAATGCCTTGGGAAAATGTATACATTTAATAAATTGGCTGCTTGAAGATGGTGAAAGGAAACCTTTGCTAGATCCATGTAAATCTTATTTTTTTTCATGTCAGCTTCCATCTGTGGACTTAGTATAATTATTTGGAGTATGAATTGGGATATTGCTTTCTGACAAATATGCTATACCTGTTTGATGTGTCATAGCCAGAAGAAGAACCCTACTGAGAAAAGTAATTATTTGCTACTCTCAGTTCATAGAAGACTAGAAACTGATCAAAGATACTGTAAGCATTTTTAGTGTACGTACAAATCTTAGCCCAATTGTCAGCTGGGTTTTCACACCCATTAGTTATCCAATACCAAATGGCTAGCGCCGAAAATGTACATACAAGTAACATTATATAGACTGAGAAGATTATATTTAGGAATCTATAAATCTGGGAAACTCAGAGTTGCAAGTTTTGTGTCATGAAGTTATATACCATTGTCTTAAGCAGAGCATTCACACTGAAAATCTTGCAACTTTACTTTTCTAGTGGTGTAAACAAATTTTAAAAAGAAAAAACAAAACTGTGTGATCATCATTCAAATGCTGAAATTCTTTGAACAGTTTGTTCTCTTCTTCCTTTTATCCTTTCATCCCAGAAATCTTTTTGCTTTATTTTAATTGCAAAATGATAATTGCATTTATACATATACATATCTGCTTTAAACAACAAAATAAAGAGGCATGGATTTTAAAGAGACTGAGAAGAGGGTTTAAATAGAGGAAAGGGAAAGAGAAAATTATGTAATTATGTCATAAACTCAAAAATAAGACAAATAATAAAAAGTAAGCCTATGAGTTAGTCATGCAAAATTTCATCTATGCCAGGTACTTTTGAAGATGATACGTTAAGGAGACAGAAGATCCAAATGAGAATAGAAAAGAGTAAAAAATGACTTCTGCCTTATACAAATGATGAAACAAAGCCCACTGAGATGTTATAAATTTAATTATAGAACCAAAAATACAGAGGAGGAACGTGATGAAGAAATAAGGGATTGTAACTAGGAGGTATCTGGTTGAGGCTAGGGAGCATCAGATGTTCTCATGTTTA
This sequence comes from Montemys delectorum, assembly GCA_019843815.1. Classification (NCBI taxonomy): domain Eukaryota; kingdom Metazoa; phylum Chordata; class Mammalia; order Rodentia; family Muridae; genus Montemys; species Montemys delectorum. Next base: position 51,449 of record JADRCD010223566.1, read on the forward strand.
AATCTTGTCCTGAATCTTGTCACTGCTGATCATATGGGTCTGCACCATACCTGTTATATGTTATACCTGTTCACAATAATCTTTCTGGGCTGTTAATTCTAAGCAACCAAGAAACACAAATACTTCCTTATGGATCATCATCTTATCCCAAAAGCTTCTCTATATTCTGCTGTCCAGTCCCACGTGTACAATAGCCAATGAAGGTTATAATGCTTTACTTTCCAGATGTTTATGAAAAATTCTCAGCTCTGTCCATGTGGACACAGTGAAATTACTACATCACTCTGACTCCTTGGAGTTTCTAAGCCTGTTTCTTCTCTATTCTGCCTAGTATTTGCTATGATTCAATAATTGCTTTACTTCAATCATTACTTAGTCTCCAAGGTTTTGATTTAACACATATATAGTTGCCCAGTGGTTCCTGTACATTAAAACACATTAAAGTAAGATATAATTTGCAATTTCTAACTTATATATCCCTAATGAAATACTGCTGCATATGGGGAAGCACACTTTCAGTACTGTAATGACGCACATAAATCTACAGAGGCAATCAAGGTCCTTTCATAGGGTGGCGATCTGATTAGTCTTTGGACTATATGAGGTTGTAGCAGGACATAAGCCACAACAGCTAACTGATGCCTCTGGGAGAGTTTCTGAGCACCCTGGAATAATAAAGCAGTGATTTGACCACTATGATTTTTGAAATACTTTAAAGTTATGACCAATAATGAGATCTGCTACTGAAAATGTTCAATCAGGTGACTATGCAGTAAGTCAGCTTTGTTAGCATTTTCTGATTTTTTTTGAGACAAGTCATTAGTTTCCAAACAAGGTTGTTTCTGGGAACGCATTATAGGGTAAAAATCTCTAGCATCTCATGGGGATTTAAGACACATGGTTTTTCACTTTCATCTTTTTGTCCTCTTGTCTCTCTATTCCCATTCAGTATTATTGTTATAATAAAGTGCTTAAAAAGCATTGGGAACCATGAATAGCATAACATCAAAGCTTTGTTATATTAGGCTTATCATCTTTATTATGACATTTCAATGGTAAAATAATTCTAAAATTTAATATCAATATAATTTGTATATAATACAAAACATAAACATTTGGTATGATATTCGGAGCTCAGAATGCAGTCTAGGACAGCGATCTAGGACAGCGTCTCTGTCTCTGACTGGATCATTTGATGGGAGAAGCTCTTTATAGTCTTGGAATTTGAGCTTCCTCATCCATAGAGTGAAGGGTACCAATGCCTTCCTGGCTAGACAGCAAGTGAAAAAGATTAAGTTCTACTTGCCATCAAGAAATAAAATTACTCATGGGAATTTAATATCATATTAGAGTTCTGTCCTGGGTATAGTTATGATATCAAGCAACAAATTATATTCTATACAATAGTTTTTCTCACCTTCCTGATGCTGCCACCTTTAATATACTGCCTCATGTTTTGGTGATGCCCCAACCATAAAATTATCTTCATTGCTACTTCATAACTGTGATTTTTCTATTGTTATGAACCATAATATAAATATCTGATATGAAGAATATCTGATATGTGAGCCCCAGTGGGGTCCCATCCCATAGATTGAGAGCCACTGCTCTAGAACATAGTAAAATACACAAAAGATACTTTGTCAGTATAAAAATTTGAACAAGTGATAGTTTTAGAAGTAAATCCCTAGTCATCACTTAGATGAGTGTTTTTTATTGATTTTTTAGAGAAATAAAGTAAAAATAGAAAAAGGAATATATACTTCCAAAAGTTGTTTGGCTCATGTGTGACATATCTGAGACCACAGTTGTCTGACAAACAGATATGAGTTCTTACAATTTTCTTGTTTGAGCCAACATGATGGTTCTCTAGGGAAAGGCACTTCCTTTGCAAGCCAAGCAGCTTCGATCAGATTCCCAAATCAAGGGAAAGGAGAGTGCCAACTATCCAAAGTTGTCCATCATGTCTAATGTTCATCATGTATGCACACAACTTTCTTCCAAAGCTATCCCTGGATACATCATTTAATGCAACTAATTCATACGGTCACCTACCATTTCATCAACACATTGCAGGTATCTGCTCTTTCAATTGCACGGGTTTTTCCTTCTTGTTTCTTTACTTCCTACATCCTTAGGTTAAGAGTATTAGATTTCCTTAATGACAAGCATTTTTTTTTTCAGGAGAATGCCTTCTGATACATCTTCATGTGGCCTCAGACTTGACTGGGGCCAGGGTAGAGGGAAATTTCAGAAGAATGTAATAGGTCAGGAAAATGTCTGGAAAAGAGCTACTACCCAAAGACCATTTTTTCCTACAGTAGGAGATTAGAGTATCAATGCTTCATTCATTGTTTTGAAAATATTATGAATTTTCTTTATAAATAGTACAGTTGAGAGAAATTATTAGTATTTCTACAATCGAGATAAGATAATTAGTTATAAACTGCAGTCTAGGATATTTGTATTTAATTCATAGATTCTGGTCCTGAATCATTGGTGAATGTGAACAGGATACCAGAACTCACACCCCAATGAGAATAAGAGGCTATTCTGGCATAAAATGAGTGAGCATGGCTTGGGAAACAGTTTAATGAAGTTTTATGGTAGTAAAACAGAGTAATAAATCAAGGCATTTAAAATATATTGGTAGATGCATTTGGAAGGGGGTTTGGAGCAAAACAAGGAGACATCACCACATGCTTCAGGTGCTCTCTGGGACACCCTTAGCTTTTGGACTGAAGGGAGCTAAAAAGAGTTTTCCAAATTTTTTTTAAGGCTATGTGTTAGACCAAACACCGAGATGGGCAATAAATCACTCTTAAGAGAGTTAAAGATGGCTCTAAATAGTTTGACTCTGGACCTAGAACATTCCAGCTATCCACAGTCAAAGAAATTCTAGTTAGTTCATCAGCCTTACAGAGCTGGTGTGCCTTTTATTTCTGGGAACTTCATTTTACATAAGTTATAATAACACATTCAGTTCATTGAATGGCTACACGTTTTCTACATTTATTTACGTAGTATTCTTGTCTGCAACCAATAGCCATGTGGTTCAATTAAATCTGTGAAAAGAGAAAAAGAGAGCATTCACTATCCTGTTCCTTCTTGTTATTCTTCTCCAGTTATCTGAGCCCATTTGATTTTGAAACTTCTTACTTAGTAGGCGATATTATACATTCTTTGAAATCAGTTTTTTATGGTAAACAAAATTCTGATACAAATGTTAGCTAATTTAAATTTTCTGCTTTTTAGATCTACTTTTTTTCCCCGGTCTGTTGGAGATAGTAGAATTGAATTATGAACTCTCTAAAGCAGTGGATATTCAAATTATTAGTATACTTTCAGTGTGATAATACAAAGGTGAGCCTAATACATCACAAAAAAATGATATCAGAAAAAAATGCTATCAGAAAGCTTGTCCAAGTCAGCTATAGCAGCATGTGTATGTAATCACAGTATTTGAGAGGCTGAGGCAGGGGGATGATGACTTTCTTATGAGAGTGTGCTACATAGTGAGATTCTGCCTCAAGAAACTAATTATGTTTTAAGACTTGTACTTACGCTACACCCAGTAATATATCTTTGTGTATCTTTCATCTGCCAAGTGCTGTGTCATTCATTAAGCCATAGAATATTTATAAGTGTATTTCCACGAAAACTAAGAGGAGCTCAGAAAAACAGGAAGATGTTTGTACACCATTCAATTATTACAAAGTAGGAAAGAGTATAGACAAAGAATTGCTTTTTTTCCTTACTGCTTAAAGATAGGAAAGGAAATAGAATGAATTCTGAAAGAATGTGTTGTCAGTGTTCATATATTAGGCATTTATTTTGTTCTGGCTTCTTAAGCTAGAGTAAAGTAAATTAATCTTTTTTTCCCAACTAGATGTATAGGCTAGATACCAGAAGATATTTTTCTTAAGAAAATTAGCAAGCCATGCAATGTTTGTTTGTGGAATTATAAGCTCCATTTCTGTAGCCCTTTAACGAGAAAAATGGTCAGGATGATGGTGAGTTATTGTAAATAACTTGCAGCAAAACTAACCATGGATCTTTGTTCTGTAATAAGCTAGTCCATTCCAAAATCCTAATAAACACTGAATTATAAGTAACCTTCTTATACAGCCCCTGAGGGAGGACTCTCAGTTCTAATAAGACTTTTCTAACTCTAATTCACTTGATTTGCTGTGGTGTAGGTAATAATCATGGATTCAACCTGATGTACAAGTGCAAAGTGTTTTGTGGTCTCAATATGTCAAAGATGAGATTTCACTGTTTGAAGAATTATAATGAAGCACGTCTCGATGGGTATCTGAAGGTGCTCTGTAGAGTATCAGATAGAGTGAGCATCGTGTTACTTTTAAGCCAAGTTAACTTTAAGGTGAGATAGATTGGGAAGTAAGATGAAATAGAAATAAGAAAGATCATTAGCTTCAAAAAAAAAGCTGCTGGAAAATTTATGGTGGAGCAAAAGCAGGAAAGAATAGAACTAGTGTATTAGGTAAAAGTTCAGTATATATCAAGTTGGTCATTCGGCACTAATATATACCTGCCTTACACAATATACAAAAGAATATAATGTGTATAGATGGTGGCATGGTGTGGGGACTGGGGGAGGGTTTCGAAAAACTTGAAATAGGGGTGAGGTTAATGCGTTTTCTGGATTAATGTGGTCACAACATAAGTGAGGCAAAGAGAGAGTAGGTCATAAATTGCTTCAAGGGAATCGGAGGGCAATGGGGGGCCCAGGCAGACTCTCTGAATAATCGTTTCTGAGCATCTGCTATGCAATATGGTTTGAACTTTTTGAAGCCCCTCTGTATAACTCACTTGTCACTTGGCTTTAGGAAGAGATGACAGATCTGCTAGAAACATTCAGGAATGCCTTTCCTCCCCAGGAAAGGGGATAAGCCAGCTGTTCTTGTATTGACATTTTCACAAAGGCGTCGATCTAAATGCTCTGAATCAACAAAGTTTTTTAATGTTTCATAAACAATATTCTGAGAAAATATATTCTCTCTACATCTAGGTAAGGGCCCCGGAGGATCAGGCTAACCCAGGTAGGAGGCTTGCCTTAGCACAAAGTCATTTTAAAGATTAGCGAGCTCCTTGCTTTGTTCACCCTGTTCTGCTTCATTATCTTTCCTCAGAGCTGCCCTTCACCCCACCAATGGAATTCAGAAGTTTGACCTTTGCAGTCTGTGTGGAAGGATAATTTTGCTAAGGTACCAGATGGGAGAAAATTCAGCATTTGTGGGGTTGGAGGTGGTACCTTGGCTCTCTAATTTTAAACCCGAGATCACCCCCAAGCCACCCACTACCATCAAAGTGAGAGGAGGGAGGGAGCTGTCATCTGTAGAAAGGAGCCACTTATGTTTAGTGTTGTCTAAAACTCCTAGACTATTGCCTTTTCTGATCTCTCCACTCTGCAAAATATTGAGTAAATTTTTTTTTTAAAAAAACGTAACATCTGGTTACATCAATTTTATTTATATTTATGATATATTTATAAAATAAAATATACTTATAAAATATTTAAGAATATAAAATAATATTTATAAAAAATATATATTTTATTTATTTGGTTTTAAGTTGTATTTAAATTTTAATTTTTACATGTGGATGTTCATCCTGTATGAGTGTATGTACACTTGTGTGTATGCAGTGCCCATGGAAGTCAGAAGAGACATGAGGTTTCTTGGAACTGCAGCAGCCAGTACCCTTAACTGCTGATCCATCTCTCCAGCCATATTAATCTCTTTGAAAGCCAGGGACTACTTACCTTTAGGCCCCTAGGTGTGGTTGCTGTGCCTGGGTTAGTGTCTTGCCACTGTGCCCTTCTCCAAGCATGAGACTCTGGCTTCACATCTGCCCTGAATTACTTTTTTTAAATTTTGACTGCATCCTCTACCCTGCACCCTGAAAATTCTGTCTTTTCAGTCAGATTAAGTCCTGCTTACCGTCTCCTCATTATTCAGCTCAGCCTTTACCTCTCCAGGACTCCTCTCCAGCAGTTTGCTTCTGTATGTACTGTCAGTGTAGTGATTTGCTATTACTACTGTTAGTGATCACTTATATCTCAATGTTGTAAGTCTATTAAATCAAAACTCATAGTTGGATTTCTGAATCCTTCAGACTTAGGTCAGCCCTTATCCATAGAACATATTAGTATTTCTTGAGTACTTACTGACTGACCCCTTTCCCACCCAAAGGCTGAGGGCTTCTGTGGGGAGATCTTGGGTACCTTTAGCATTTCCCTCCTCCATGCAGCCTCTCCTGCCAGAATCCAGATATCTGATGCAATTGCTGCCAGTTTACATATCTGTGTGCTGATTTGAGTAATACTTAATTCTTATCTTGTTTTATAAAACTCCTATGACAAGTGCTTTAAGTGACAGTAAACAATCCCTTTAATTCTGGGAACCCAATTCCCCATAGTTCTTCTGTTCCCATTCTTTTTTGTACATTTCAAATGCCAACTATCATGAGTCCCTGCTTTAAGGCACATCCTCCTTTGTTATATGGAGATGATCCATTTGTTCCTTCACTGGGGATTTGTTACTGAATGCTAAGTATGCTGTTAAGGGTTATAACAGAGTTCTGTCATTTTAAAGATTGCTTTCTGTGTGGGTGACAGAAAAAGTAAATGGACAAAGTGATGATTGCTCACATAAAGCAAGCAAAGATGAGCACACATAGTTTCTAAGATAGCCAGAACTTGGGGAGTTAGAAGACACCTTCTTCAGGAAGTGACCTACACAGAATTCTGAAGCCCACTGAAGCTAAAGGTAAGAGAAGGGTGTGTCAAGGCCGCAGAAACAGTGAGTGTTTGAACCCAGAGTTCAGTAGAATGGAAGAAGACGGGTTTCAGAACTCAGCAGGAATTAAACTAAGTTGTCTTGGAAGCTAGTGCTGTGCTTGAATTTATCAACGTCACAGTTGCAGGATGGTAAAAAGTGGAACTAATAATTTGTATTTCAGAAAGATTGATTGATTTGAAGCTCGGTAAATGATTGTGTATGTGGGTGTGTGTGTGGGATAATAAATAATGCCAGAAAATCAGGAGGTCCTAGCTGGCATTAAGAGTCTAGGTGGGGATGGGGAATGCAGGAAGCTGTTAGAAACACTCAGGGGTCACTGTAGTGGTTCCCTTCTGGTGCTTAAATATGCGGAGGAGGAGAAAGAGGAGCGTACGTGAGTGTTTTAGAGTATTCAAGGATGCCTAGATTTCCATATTGGGCAAATATGCTGGGAATGACACTGTTGACCAAGGGGTAACTAAATTGTAGGACCAGGTTATATGAATGATGATAAAATAACATTTTGATACCTTTCAAGGAGATGTCTGTGATCAGTATCAGTGAGAATTGGAATCTACAGTCCAGGAGTTGAAGCAATTAGGTGGCCTTAGTCCTTCAACAGAATTGAAATCAGGGGAGTGAGTAAGCTCTCTAAAGAAGACAAGTGATCTTAGGACAGAACTGGGGACAAGAAGATGCAAGAGAGACATGTGGGATGCAGAAACAGCGCCACAGGCATTCAAGTTCCAGAGTCTAAAAGGTCAATGTTTGGAAAGAAGAAAGTAGTCACCTTGTGCTGCAGACACTAAGTGAGAATTTTGAAGAGGTGGATGTGTAATGTAGTCTTATGGTGGACTGGGGTGTAGTGGGTGATGCAAAGGTGAATTAGATGAATTAGAATGGGCTGAATTATGAATGCAAGATGAAGAATTGGAGACAGGAAATGGTTAGTTTTGAGAAACTGAGTAAGAAATTAAAGTATAGAAACTAAATTCTGCTTTTTAAAAGTTTTGTGGCTGTAAGACTCTCTCAGTTGTAACTACTTTGATTCTTTCTATGTCATTTAAAGTTTTTTGGCTATTTGAACCCATGATTTTCAAAAATTACAAGTTCACCTAGTATAGAATAGGATTAGAAGCTCTACACAAGGCCCCACAGGCACCATTTCAGATGTGTTCAAATGTCTTTTTTAGTAACACAACTGTTACTAAATTCCCATGAATAATTCTAATATATTAAAAGTAGTTTGACTCTGAGATGATCTAATTTACATAAGTATGGAGGTCCTGGGGACCAAAACTCAAATCTTTTAATGGTGTTTCTGTGGTAGCCCCACATAAGAGCCCTGTGGATTCAGAGAATTGCATTCAAAATAACATCTAGCTCATGGGTTGTTTAGACCAGTTACACTGACTATTGACCTCTTGATTTTCAAGTTTTATCTTACAGTCTTCCGGAAAGTTTCTAAGAAATGTTACTTGTTGTCCACAAATGTTTTGGGATGGAACAAAATGTTGAAATTTTAAGATAGAACAGACATTAGTATGGGATAACTTTAGCCATAATCCATTTCAATAGTGCCCTGGTCTCAGATGTGCATCACTTTGGAATGCAGCTCCTTTTTACATCAGGTTTTTGTGTTCTGCTCTGTCGTTGAAGTTATTCTGCAGACCCTGGAAGGCCAGGGCAGGAAATGGCAGAATGGTGCAATGAGGTCACAGTGAGGCTCCCTGTGGACTATACAATACATTGCCTATCAGCTTCTCCAATACCAAAGCATGCCAGGAGATGGGATTTAAAGAAACTCCCTATATCTACAATACAAATGCTGTAGGATCTTATAGAATGGCAGTAGCATTAACAATAGAAAATAACAAATATTTGTGCAACACAGAGTAGACAAAAGAATGGAGCCAAGCATTCAGGATTTCTTCCTGTCTGTAGCTGCTGGTTGGCAAGAAAGTCAATGTGCCAGTGAATGTGCACAGACATGCATTGACAGAGGTGAGAAACCACTGCATATGCAATCCTTAAAGAGTTTATATTCTTCTTGACAAGCACAAGAAAGCCCTGGAGGGAAGAGCATCCTCTCAAAAGGTTTACTATGTAGGTGCCATTCTCTTCCTACTATACGAGGTTCACAAGTAATTAAATGTCATGCCTGTAGTCACAGAGCAGGCACAGGCAGAAGCTCAGCTTGTCCTCCCATTTTTCCAAACTCTCTGAGTACACTGGTGAGATCAGGCATCAACACTTATCAAAAGTGTGTCTAAGCACTTACAGTGAGAATACAGGCTATATAACTCGCAGGAGTTATGCAAATGTATTGTTTTCCTCATGTTGGTTGATCAAAATGTGGATTAGCTTGAGGTGTGTTTTATTTGTATTTTATTTTGTAATTAAAGAAAAATTCACACATTTGAAGGTCATCATTGGATAGGAGCTGTGCTAGTCTCTGCAGTTTTTGATATTTTTGTTAGTTACAGCTTAATAACATTTAAACTCTTAAATAGTAATATGAGCGTAATGGCCGCATGGTATCCAGATTGAACATTTATATACAACTAGGACGATGCTTTGGCTATGCCAGGACCAAGCTGAGAATTCCAATTATGTTGCCCATATTTTCACACTGAAGGCTTGACTTTTAGCTCATTATCTTTAAAAATACTCTGAAAGTCTATTAGCAAATTCTGGTGGTTAATATTTTGTTCAGACTTTAGTTGTATACATCTTTGTAAAAATACAGGCTTGGCAACATCAAAACCAAGACCAAATTTTGTAGTGATAAAAAACAAGAGGCTTAGATGGAACTCTACTACTAATCAACTTTGGAAGATCCAAAATTTGTATGTGGATAACCCATTGAAATACTCGGGCCTATGATAATGGAAAATTTGGTTGATGTTCCTTTCCACATATTTTCTTGAAGAAACTTTTAAAAAATACTTATACCCTAAAATGTCACTCCCTATGACTACTTGAAGTGGAACTTGTCAAGGTGAGATTGTTGGGAGCTCATAGAAGCTGTCTGGAATACCAACCTAAGTGTTTTTAGTTACAGGTAAGGTGGAGTGCAGCATATTTCTCAGCTGCCAGGCAGCCTGAATTATATTTCTCTTTTTGTCTTCGGGATAAATAGACTCATTTATTTAAAAATCCTCTCAGAACAATAGATCAATTCAGTATTTCTAAGGTGGGGATGTTACCCCAACAGCAAGAAGTTAACTCTATATTAATATCATCTGGGTATCCTCCAGACCATTTCATAACTGACATTACTTGGGGATAGAGGCACATCCTGCAAGTTGAAACTTAGACCCTAGGATAGCTTTTTGCCTTGTCGACTTCAAGTACCAATTAAGGCTAAGATTGCTTTACCTACTGCTGTGACAAGCCAGTAATAAATGAAGACTTCTCCATCCCCTTTTAAATTTTAATTAATCTGCTAAGGAAGCTCATAAAGTTTGTGGAAATACCTGCACATAATGATTTATTATAGATGTTATTATCAAGGATACTATGAACAAATAATAAGGTAAAGTGTGGGTAAGGTACGTGGAGTTTTTACTTCCTTTCTTAATGTGAAGGGTCTGATACTGTTCAGATATCCTGAAGTTCTTTAATGTTTCATGTTGTAGGGTTTGGGGAATTCATCTTTATAGAAGTATGTTTAATCAAATCTCTGGACAATTTCATTTTCTATTCTTAAACCTCTGCAGAGTTTGGGCAGTGGTCTGTCATGTCCAGTCTTTTACTTTGGCATTTCTGATGGCGAAGCCTTATCCTGAAGCTATGTAGGGGGTTCTAGGAAAAAGTAACTCATTAACAGACAAAAATTCATTTTGAATTTCCCAAGGATATTAGGGAATTACAAACAAAAAACAAGGACAAAATATATTTCAAATAACATAGTCCCATATTTGCTATATGTGATTTCCATGTGATTATACAAGTTATATTTCTATAGTTTTCTTAGCTGAAAAAAGAGGTTGGTTTAATTATCAAATGTATGAAAATACTTGGTAGAGATGCTAACATGATATGTAAGCTATGGATATGGCTAGACTTTAATGAGTGCTTCAACAAATTCCTGTTCCATGCCCTCAGACCAGAAAAGGAACATCTTGATACATCAACAAGAGAATACTTTTTAGAACATGTACTAGAATGAACCCATGGTTCCATGCATGTTTCTACAAGTCTTTTCTGATGTAAATGAGAAATACAAGGGTAGATCCAGGCATGAACAATGTAACTGGTCCCAACATTCCTTCATTTGTCTGCCACACATAGCTTGGGTTTAGCAAGAAGAAAAAAAAGTAGGAATGTGTTTGTTGACTATGAAGTTTGAACAAAGATGACTAAGAGTTACCTTTTGATAAAAGCTTCAAGAGCTAGATTTAGTATGAGAGAACTAAGCTGTGGACAGGTATTGATGTAGCACAACCCTTGCTCCAAAAGGAACAAGAAACAGTTTATTCTAAGGCAATATGAGTGAACCCAAAAATATGTACTCATATGACACTAGCCAGAATGTTCTACTCTGAAAATGAGCATATGAGTTTTTATGGTCATAGAGCAAAAAAGAATTACAAATCAATGCATTTATCTAATGTTGGTGGGGGCATTATGTTGAAAGGAGTATAGAAAAGCAGGACATTTTCTCATTAGGTTTTGAGTATTAATTCTTTACTTTAGGTTTGGTAGAGTCCAGTAGGTCATAATATTTAACAATATGTTCGGACTTTTACTTAATAGTTACAAAGATCTTAGGCCAGGTGCAGAAATTGAGTTTGGTTAGATGGGGAAGGAATGAATGGACAGGGATAGAACCTTATAATTTCTCTATGATAAAGTTTAAGCAAGTAAGTCTCAAATTGTTTATCATTACTCGGTTAAAAAGCAATAAGAAATAAAGCAAGAGCTTTAAATAAGCCACAAAGCCACAAAGTAAAACAATGACAGTAAATACTTCGTGGCTCAAAGATAACAAAAGTGAACTGGAAAACTCATGATACCAAATTAGGTTAGATATTTCCTGTCTCAAACAGGGACACACAGTATGGCCCTTGAATGGCTGAAAGTTATACACAACAATAATAGAGTCTGCTTAATTATTAATCATTCTGTTTCAGGAGGATATGTAGTTTAGGTTTTTGTACCTAAAGCTCACTTTCTGAGCAGAGTGCACTTTACCCAGCTTCCTCCATAAGAACAGCAGCAAGCAGAGGCTTCAGGTGGCTTGATCTGCACAGTTTTTTTGGTTCGTCCTTCTTGAAAAGTACACTAATATTTCTGCAAATGCTTGCTGTGTTATGATCTTCTCAGACCTCTTTCATACTCTGCAGCTCCTTTGTCATGGAGGATGCCCTAGGAGAACCCATTCTTACCTTAGGCACATAAGCCACTGACTAGTGATTTTTCTACGCCTCTGAGAATAGTTAGTTGCAAATACTTATCAAGAGTAGTACAGATAGCCCGAGATTACTTTCACTATTGATGTTTTATATTTCCTCAATCACAAAGTTCTAGCTAGGCAATAAGAACTGCAGCACAAATGCAGCTTCATCAGAGAACTTCAGTTCATATGAGAAACAAAATAAAAGCAGATAAAATTATAGTGATACGAAGTTAAGTCCAGAAACCTCCATTGAATTTGTAAAAAGAATAGGCCATCACTGGGTGAGAAAAATGTAGAGGGGTGGACTTGAATGTTTAGGAATGATTTTGCTCGATTAGAGGAGTCTATCTAGATAGATACAATGGCCTGAGCATTCCATTGCACAAAGGCAATAGATCATGATGCATCATTTATGGATAGGAAGATAAGGCAGTAGAAACAGGAAGAGACTAGATGATAGTGGGCATAGATATGACTTAGTCATTACTCTTATTGCACTTATAACCTCCTCTCAAACAACCCCATGAAGAAGCTAATTACCACCTTAGAGATAAGTATAGTATCTTATGAGAGAATAGAAGAACATCAGCCTCACCCTGTAGAGTAACTGAGGTCACTGCTCAAGAGGAGGCATGACAGACAGAAAAGGGTTTTCTGGGAGATGTAGAAAGCCAAGCATGGAAACTGGAAAGGTAAAGCAGAAAAAACAGAATAATTAACCAGGGAGCCAGGAGGCTCATTTGAGCTACGGGTGGTATAGATGTGGCACAGGATGGGATTAGGGAAATTCTGCACTCCTGTTAAAGTCTGTATCTCTATCTCTGCAGTGAGCAGGAGTCCTAGGGCAGCTGAGAGATGCAAGCAGTATGAAGAGGTTCGTTTTTCAGTACTGTTACTCTGCAATCTCTAAAAATGGCTGGGAGAGAAAAAGATTAGTGAAAAGGAAGCCAGCTTGGCACAGATCAGTTTCTACAGTCCCAGGGAGAGAGGACAAGGATGAAGGCAATGTCGTCTGGTAGTAAAATTCATCTGACTTTGTGATGGGCAGTCAGGTTGTAGGACCGAAATGGTGAGGATGCAGGCATGAACTCTGATATTTATTAGACAGGCTCCAATATCAAAGGGCATGGATGTCAATGTTAGCTGTGCCACTTGCTAGTTCAGGCAAGTTACCATTAGTTTTGTCTTTTTAATACATCAGTGCAGCTTCTCATGGTTCTTTACAGAATATAATCCAGGTAAAATTCATAAGTCATGTTGTAAGGCTGTGTAAACATTGCATTATTTTCATACTTCTCAAATTTCTATTGCTATCATTACTGCTCTTATCATATAGTTCAATATCATCAGTGTCACTATTATTATTTCAAAATGATTCCTGGCTCAAGTCACAGGGTGCTGATGTGTTGTTGATGTAAAGAAATGCAGTAGGAGGTACAAGTCAGAAGCCTGGTTCTGGGAACCTTTCCAGTACACACATAATGTAACCATTTGCCAAGTCCAGTCTACACTGGAGTTTTCACTTGGCTTTAAACTTTTTAGGAAGACTGAATTTATTTCCTATGTAATTTTGACTTCAAAGAGTCTAGTTAAACACTCTTGAACAAGGAAGACAGGAAGCCAAGAGAAAGCAAGGTCTGGGAAGGAGGAACAAAGATGGTGGAGCTAAAGTAACCCACTCAGTAAACATTGGCTGCTGGTATAGAGGCAGAACACGAACATTTAGCTACATAGAGTGACGTTTGGTGTTAGCAGGTATTCTCATGTGTAAAGCATCCCCATGTACAAACTGACTGTCATCTGTGGCTGAACAGAAATGGGGCTATCCAATTTAGTGCTGGTGAACCAAACATGAGAGATGATGTGGTTTCCCAAATGCCGTTTTCTTGTGATTTTTCAGGTAATGACCAATATACGTTGTACTCATTTTATGAGATGATAATGGAAGCTAACTTATGCATAAGATTTATTCTACTCTGTATTAACTTTGGCACTACCTTGGAAATTTTCTTTCATCCATACTTTTTCCACTTAGAGATTCCTGTCAAAAAATAACATGTGATGCACAGCTGTCACATTGAAAGGGTCCACATTCCTTTCCCTTTCTGATAACCAGAAGGATGTTGCAAGCAAGATGAGTAGACAAAGACTCATGCTGAGAGGTAAAACTCCAAAAAATATTTTCTTGTCACAAAAATGCAAATGATTGTTAACACAGATTCTATCCTAAATGAAATTTAAATATCAGCTGTAACAGTTGCTGCTTCAGTCTTCTTACGTTCCAGGTTTCTCTCTCCTCTCTCTGTCTCTCTTTTTCATAATTTTTTATTGATTCTTTGTAGGGCATGTGGGACCATGTTTCTAGTCAGGCATAAGAAATGGTAAAGCTGAATGAACTCAAACCCTGGGAATCTCAGAATTGAGAACGGCAGGAGTAGAGCCATTTCCTGCCTGCTTCTTCCTACTCTGAAACACGTAACCACTGCAGCCCCCCTGAGGACCGTGTGCACTGGGTCACTTGGCATAAACACCAGGAGTTCTCTATGCTAATGAGGTGTCTAGATGGACCCAAACCTTTACACAAGGAGCTTCCCTTCTGGGGGTATTCCTCCTGCAAAAGATATTTGATCCCTGATTCTCCCTGAGTAAAGTGTATGCATTTACATCCACCGTCAAATATGCCAGAATGAACAAACAAGAATCTGTCTCGGAGAGCTGCAGAAAGGACCACCACAGGGAAGGTCATTGTCTTAAAGAGCTGCATTTTTATTATCTTGCTGCAGGAAGGTCTTATCTGCTCCAGCCTACAGTATTCTCTGTACTTAGTCTCAATCAGTTGGGGTTCTGCTGGTCCTGGGCTCCACCCTTCCCTTTCTGCCAGGTACGTGAATGCCCTGAGGGGAAGATTAGACCTCAGTCCCCCATTTCTGATTCCCAGGAACCACTGCATTAGATAAATAGACTCCACTATTTCCCGTTTGGTCTGGCAAAGGAAGAAACCGGCTGCAGATGCCCATTTTAGACTTCACTCTGCCTCTCTGAGTGGTGCACCCAGGCACCCCCAGCAGAAGGACAGAAAACAATATGGGCAATTATTTGTGAATTTCACATCTTGCACCCCAATGCTACTCATTTTCCAGTCCTTCCATACCTGCCCTCCACCTTTGTAACCTCACCTCCAAAAGAAAATAATAATTCAACCAACCAACCAACCAATCAACCAACCAACCAACCAACCAGCCAACCAACCAACCAACCAATCAATCAATAAGTAAGTAAATAAATAACCAAACCAACAAACCAATCAAAGAACCAAACAACTGATCAACCAAGCAAACAAATATCTTTCTGTAGAAGCTGTGGTATGTCATAATATATGCAGTATAACCTTTTGTCCAAATAGCTTTCCTTGCAAACATCCATTGCAATCAGTCAGCGGTCTGGTTTGAGGCCCCTAACTTCTGCTAGATCATCAATACTGACCCTCACAGTGGTTTGGGAGAGCTGGCCCTACATCTCACCATGGCTGTGCTTGAGAACTGGCCCAAGCTGCTGCATGGATGAGCAGAGCTGGTGAGCTGGCCTAGAAAGCTACCACCCAGGCCCAGATTCAGGGCTTCAAGCTGGCCCACCACAACGTCTATACTACCTATGAGCTACTGGAGTTCATTAATGGGCCAGGCCTACAGAACCAAAGCTTCAGGATACCATGACTCAGTTTTCTCATTTTTAAACATGGGCTTATATTTAGCAATGGACATTTTGGAATGGAATACAGGGGTTAGGGTGGGGTGAGTTGTATTAGTAGAAGCTGCATCCAAACTTCCTTTTGTCCGTCTCTAGATCTAAAGATTTCTGAGGCTTACTGTGACAATTCAAAACATTAATAGATACCTGAAAATACAATGTTGGCTAAACACAAAACTCTCCACAAGTGCTGTCTACAGTTGTGTGGCTTGTAATTTCTTCAGTGGGAAAGCGTAAAGGGTGGACCATGGGCAGCTGTGCTACATTTAATTGAAGCTGTATCTGTCTGTTCTGGTTATGTTAATTCAGTTCAGAGCAATAACCTCTTCCTCAATTGTAGGTCACCATTTCTTTAGTAGACATAACTTGATCTCTTGGGAGTTTTCCAGCATCTCATGATAAAGGACATAGTTGTCAGGCATGCCATTAGTCTGGTGGCTGAGCAGATCTTCCAAGTGAAAACGTGATTTAGCTTTGCACAGTTGCCAGGTTCTCTCCCCCACCTCATGTTTTTTGGCTACAGCATGACAAGGAACTTTTGATTTCTGAATGCCGAGAAGACCAGAACATGTTTACTATGTAGGTTGCACTTATCAAAAATTATTTACCACCCCTTTGGAAAGGCTCGTTTGCACTCTCTGCTAGATCATGGGCTAGAAGATTTAAGTCTAGATATGCCTATAGCTCAAGACAAAGAATTGACAAGCTCTTGTTGCTTTGGTCTCTGTTTACCAAGGATGAAATAGTAATTTGTAAACAAACTTGATTCCTTATTCCTGCCACTGCATGCCTACCTGGAGACTGACACTGAATGATGACCAAGCTTTCCCACAGCCCCCTGGAAAAGAACTCTCCCTCCATCAATCTTTCTTTCTCTCTAGCTAGTACACTCATTTTACTTTCTCTCTTTTTCTCTCTCTTTCTGTCTCATCTCCTCTTCTGCCATGCTGTCCATGGAGGCTATGTCTCCTAGTCTCATGTTAAACTAATAGTGTCTATAATTAATTCTCTTACACACCAGAATTCTTCATGTGTGATGTGTATTCTTCAAGTATGATGTGCTTCCCCTATAATACACTCTATCTCTGTCTGATCATTTCCTAATGAAGGTTATTTTTAAGGATGATTTCGTGTCAGCTCCTATTATGAGTAAACCCATCTTTTCTTCTGTTTAACACCCCTAAACTTCACTGATGCTTTTTCAAAATAGAGGAATGGTATTTTTTGTTTTTACTTATTTATTTATTTATTTATTTATTTACTATTTATGCATGCGCATGTGTGTAATAGTATGCATAGATCTCAGAATACAATTGTTGCAGTTCCTTGTGGCAATCATCTTTACTTTGAAGCAGGTACTTTCACTATCCTGAAGTTTGTCTTCTCCCGTAGGCTAGTGTTATGAGATAGTTTCATCTAAACAGAAGCTTTCCATGATGGGGGGCAGCTCCTTTAGACTCAGGAAGTTTTATATGGACATTAGTTAATATTCAGGAATCAAAGAAACTCAGCCATGGCAAGTCTTTGAAACTGGCCAGACGTACAAGACTCACACCTCTCCAAGGATATGTACTCAGACTACTGAGAGTCTCAGAGTAGGCAAACTGCCTGGAATAGAATCTATGACCTGTTGAGCTGCCAGTAAGTCATGTAGAGAGTTCCAATGTTCCAGCTTGTATGAGTGATTACTATGCTGGGGTGGACTCTTACTAATGCAGCTGTCTTTGAGTTGTCTCTGCATCTGTAGGTAACCCTTCATTCATACTCCCATCAGTAACCCCAATTAACTAACTGATACACCAAGTTGGACTTTGCTGGTAAAAAAAAAAATTAGGTTGCTTTTTGGAAGGTTCTCTATTAAGGGTTAGGACATTTGTATTGTGTCTTCTCAAGATAAGTGTCACACAACAACTGGTTGGGCTGCAAGCCCCAGCAATCTTCTCTTTCCACTTCTAATGCTTTGGGATTATAAACATGCACTATTGTATGTCTCCTGTATGTGGGTTCATTGTATGTGGACTTGGTGCCCACAGAGGGCAGAAGAGAACATTGGATCTTCTTGAACTGGAGTTGCAATGCTTGTTAGTCATGATGTAAGTGTTGGCAATGAAACCTGTATCCTCTGCAAGAGCAGCCAGTGCTCTTGCCCACTAAGCCATCTTTCCAGCTTCTGACATTTTTTTTAAATATGTTCTGTGGATTGAAGTCAGCTTT
>JADRCD010223567.1:4430-14710 GCA_019843815.1 Montemys delectorum
TTTCTTTCTTTCTTTCTTTCTTTCTTTCTTTCTTTCTTTCTTTCTTTATTATGAGACAGGGCTTCTCTGTATAGTCCTGGCTGTCCTGGAACTCACTCTGTAGACCAGGCTGGCCTCGAACTCAAAAATCCACCTGCCTCTGCCTCCCAAGGGCTGGGATTAAAGGTGTGCACCACCACGCCTGGCCATTCTTTTATTGTTAAGAAATGTTTTCGATATTCAGGTTTCTGTTGTTGTTGTTATTGTTGTTGTTTTTGCCTTTCCAGATAAATTTGAGAATTGCTCTTTCCATGTCTTTGAAGAATTGTGTAGGGGTTTTAATGGGGATTACATTGAATCTGTAGATGGCCTTTGGTAGGATGGCCATTTTTACTATATTAATTTTGCCAATCCATGAGCATGAGAGACCTCCCCATTTTCTGAGATCTTCTTCAATTTCTTTCTTGAGAGATTTGAAGTTATTGTCATACAGGTCTCTTACTTGTTTGATTAGAGTTACCTCAAGATATTTTATATTATTTGTGGCTATTATGAAGGGAGCTGTTTCTCTAATTTCTTTCTCGGCCTGTTTATCATTTGTGCAAAGGAAGACTACAGATTTATTTGAGTAAATTTTATATCTGACCACTTTCCTGAAGTTGTTTATCAGCTACAGAAGTTCTCTGGTAGAATTTTTGGGATCGCTTTTGTGTACTATCATATCTGCAAATAGTAATAACTTTATTTCTTCTTTGCCAATTTGTATCCTCTCAATCTCTTTTTGTTTTCTTATTGTTCTAGCTAACACTTTGAGTACTATATTTAGTAGATATGGGGAGAATGGGCATCCTTGTCCCTCATTTTATTGGGATTGCTTCATGTATCTCTCCATTTAACTTGATATTGGCTGTTTGTTTGCAGTAAATTGCTTTTATTATGTTTAGAAATGGGTCTTGAATTCTTGATCTCTCCAATACTTTTAACATGATGGGGTGTTGTATTTTGTCAAATGCTTTTTCTGTATCTAAGGAGATGAACATACGATTGTTTTCTTTGAGTTTGTTTATATAGTGGATTATGTTACAAGATTTTTGCATATTGAACCAACCTTGCATCCCTGGGATGAAGCCTACTTGATCCTGGTGAATAATGGTTTTGATGTGTTCTTGTATTTGGTTTGCAAGAATTTTATTGAGTATTTTGCATTGATATTCATGAGCGAGATTGGTATGAAGTTCTCTTATTTGGTTGGGCCTTTGGTTTAGGGATCAGAGTAATTGTGGCTTCATAGAATGAGTTAGGTAGTCTTCCTTCTGTTTCTATTTTATGTAATAGTTTGAAGAATGTTGGTATTAGGTCTTCTTTGAAGGTCTGGTAGAACTCTGCACCAAATCCATCTGGCTCTGGGCTTTTTTGTTTGTTTGTTTGTTTGGAAGGTTTTTAATGACTTCTATTTCTTGTGTGATGTGGGCCTGTTTAGATAGTTTACCTACTTTTCATTTAACTTTGGTATGTGGTATCTGTCTAGAAAACCATCAATTTCATCTATGTTTTCCAGTTTTGTTGTGTATAGGCTTTTATAGTAGGATCTGATGATTTTTTGAATTTCCTCCATTTCTGTTGTTATTATCTCCCTTTTCATTTCTGATTTTGTCAATTTTGATACTGCCTCTGGGCCCTTTAGCCTAGTTTTGCTAGGGGTTTATCTATCTTTTTGATTCTTCAAAAACCACCTTTTAGGTTTGTTGATTCTTTGTATTGTTCTCTTTGTTTCTATTTGGTTGACTTTGGCCCTGAGTTTGACTATTTCCTGAATTCTATTCCTCTTGGGTAAGTTTGCTTCTTTTTGTTCTAGAGCTCTAAGGTGCTCTATTAAGTTGCTAGTGTAAGATCTCTCCAGTTTCTTTACGAGGGCACTTGTTGCTATGAATTTTCCTTTTAAGCACTACTTTCATTGTGTCTCATAAGTTTGGGTATGTGTCAACATTTTCATTAAACTCCAGGAAGTCTTTAATTTCTTTATTTCTTCCCTGACCAAGTTATCACTGAGTAGAGAGTTGTTCAGTTTCCACATACATGTGGACTTTCTGCTGTTTTTGATGTTATTGAAGAACAGCCTTAGGCCATGGTGATCTGATAGGATGCCTGGGATTGTTTCAATCTTTTTGTATCTGTGGAGGATTGTTTTGTGACCAATTACATAGTCAATTTTGGAGAAGGTACCATGAGATGCTGAGAAGAAGATATATTCTTTTGTTTTAGGGTGAAATGTTCTATAGAAATCCATTTGATTTCATAACCTTTTTTAGTTTCACTGTGTCTCTGTTTAATTTCTGTTTCAATTACCTATCCATTGATGAGAGTAGGGTGCTGAAGCCTCCCATTATTATTGTGTGGGGTTCAATGTGTATTTTGAGCTTTAATAAAACTTCTTTTATGAATGCGGGTGCCTTTGCATTTGGGGCATAGATGTTCAGAATTGAGACTTTCTCTTGGTGGATTTTCCTTTTGATCAATATGAAGTATCCTTCCTCATCACACTTGATAACTTTTGGTTGAAAGTCTATTTTAATGGATATTAGGATGGTTTCCTTGGACCGTTTGCTTGGAAGACCTTTTCCATCCTTTTACTCTGAGATAGTGTCTGTCTTTGGTACTTAGATGTGTTTCATGTATGGAGCAAAATGCTGGATCTTATTTGTGTATCCAATCTGTTAGCTTATGCCTTTTTATAGGTGAGTTGAGTCCATTAATATTGAGAGATACTAAAGACATATGGATGTTGGTTCCTGATATGATTGTTTTTATAGGTGGCTTTGTGTGCTTATTGTTTTCTCCTTTTAGCTTTGTTGTGATATGCTTAATATCTTGTCTTTTCTTTGGTGTAGATACCTTCCATGTGTTGGAGTTTTCCTTCTAGGATCTTCTGTAGGTCTGGATTGGTAGATAGATATTGCTTGAATTTGGTTTTGTCCTGGAATATTTTGTTTTCTCCATCTATGTTGATTGAGGGTTTTGCTTGGACTCGCATTTGTGTTCTCTTAGAGTCTGCATGACCTCTGACCCAGGCTGTTCTGGCTTTCATAGTCTCTATTGAGAAGTTTGGTGTAATTCTGATAGGTCTACCTTTGTATGTTACTTGGCCTTTTTACCTTGCAGCTTTTAATATTCTTTCTTTGTTCTGTGCATTTAGTGTTTTAAATGTTATATGATGAAAGGATTTTCTTTTCTGGTCCCATTTATTTGGTATTTTATAGACTTCTTGTACCTTTATCGCCATCTCTTTCTTTAGGTTGGGGAAATCTTTTTTTCCATGATTTTGTTGAAGACATTTTCAGGTCCTTTGAGCTGAGAATCTTTGTTCTTCTCTATTTGGATTATTCTTAGATTTGGTCTTTTAATTGTGTCCTGAATTTCCTGGATGCTTTGGGTTAGAAGATTTTTTTATCTTTTGAATTTTCTTTGACAGTTGTGTCAGTCTCTTATATGTTATCTTCTACACCTGAGTTTCTCTCTTCTATTTCTTTTATTCTGTTGATGATACTTACAACTGTAATTCCTGACCTCTTTCCTAGGTTTTCCATTTCCAGGTTTGCCTCCTCTTGTGTTTTCTTTATTGTTTCTACTTCAACTTTTAAGTCTTGGACTGCTTTATTCAGTTTCTTTACCTGTTTGATTGTTTTTTTATGTATTGATTGTTTTTTCCTGTACATCTTTAAGGGATTTATTTGTTTCCTCTTTAAGGGCTTCTACCTGTTTACCTCTGTGTTTTCCTGTATTTCTTTCTGTGAATTACTTATATCCTCCTTAATGGACTCTATTATCTTGATAAGATAGGATTTTTAGATTAGTTTCCTGAATTTCAGGTATGTTGATGTATTCAGGGATTGCTGTGGTGGAAGAACTGGGTTCTGATGATGCCCACATATATTGGCTTCTGTTGCTTTTGGTCTTGTGCTTGCCTCTTGCCATCTGGCTATCCCTGGTGTTTACTGGTCTGGGTGACTCTGTTTGGAGTCTGTCTCTTTTTTCCCTGGATTGCTTGAGGGCTCCCAGTAGGCCTATGGCCCTGACTGTAGCAGACCACATGTGGGACCTACCAACTGGGGACTCTTCGCAGGGGCAGAGAAGCTCCTGATCTGTTGCTCTGGCAGCAGGAGATCTCCTGGGAGGCCTTCAGACTGTTGAGTCTTCTGAGGAGCATTTAAGTTGTTGTCTTGTGTGAAGATGTTTTCCAGGTGAGCCTATGGAATGTGGTTTCTGTTTCCCTGTGTGCAGCCAAACTCCTGGGAGGCTTTTAGTCTGTTGTCTGTCCGGTCAGTTGCCCTGCATGCCACAGAGCCCCTGGGAGGTCTTCAGACTATAGTGTGTTGCCCAATTGCCCTGTGTACAGAGGAGCTCCTGGGATGCCTTCAAGCTGTGCTGTCTTCAGGGGAGCAGACAAGCTGGTGATCAGTTGCTCAGTTTCCCTGTGTGCAGCTGATCTCCTGGGATGCCTCAGATTATGGTATCAGTTGCCCAACTGCTCTGAGTGCAGCAGATCTTCTTGGATGGCTCAGGATATGATGTCTTCAGGGGAGCAGATTGGCTAGCAGTCTGCCCCAGCTGAAAGGACAGGGTGGAAGGTGAGTGGTATTCAGTGGGCAGGGTCCTGAGGGGTGATGAGTCCTGAGTCCACTGGGCTCCCAGCGGCAACTCTGGGACTTGGGGAAGGGGAGTAGGGTTCTTACCAACTGCTCTGAAGTGCAGCAGGTCCTTTAGAATGGTTCAGGATATAGTGTCCTATTTTCCTTTAATTCTTTAATGGATTTTTCTGTTTCCTCTTCAAGGGCTTCTACCTATTTACCTGTGTTCTCCTGTATTTCTTTAAGCAAGTTATTTATGTCCTTCTTAAAGTCCTCTATCATTATCATGATATATGATTTTAAATCAGTCTTGCTTTTCAAGTGTGTTGGAATATCCAGGGCTTGCTGTGGTGGGAGAACTGGATTCGGATGATTCAGAAACAGTAGCCTTGGTTTCTGTTGCTTATGTTCTTGCCCTTGCATCTTCCCATCAGGTTATCTCTGGTGTTAGCTGGTCTTGCTGTCTCTGACTGTGGCTCGTCCCTCCTGTAAGCTTGCGTGTCAGCACTCGTGGGAGACCAGTTCTCTCCATGGAGAATTTGGATATGGAGAGCTGTGGTACAGGGTCAGCTCCAGGTGAAGATGGAAACCGGAAGGATCTTGTCCCAGACTCCACTTCAGTTCCTGTGTCCTGAGGGCTCAGAAGTGGGGATCTTACCTGTGCTCACAGGTGTGTCAGCACTCCTGGGAGACCAGCTCTCTCCCAGCGGGATTTGGGTATGGAGAGCTGTGGCACACAGGGTCAGCTGTGGGGCACAGATCGAAACCAGAAGGATCAGAGTCATGCTTAAATTTTATTGTGCACATAGATTGAGATAACATCAGGAAAATTTTTCATCAAATTTTGCTGTTTAAATATGCTATTAAATAAACTATTCAATTAAGAGCTGAACTAACATTTTAATGGAAGTTCTCAATGTTTATTAAAGTGTAAACTCAAAATTTCCAGGGAAGGTTTTTTTGTTTGTTTGTTTTGTTTTTTTTATGAGAGGGCTGTATAGATAACAATGACAAAAATGTATAAGCTTTGTTACATTGCTTTTGTAAAATAAATAAATAAATATGAAAGAGCCATGGTCACTGAGTAGGCCCCTGTAATCATATTTGCATAATTGAACCATCCTGATCTGTTGTTACAATATCTGTGGTCTAAAGTCACATGTACTTCATGACACCAAGTTTCTCTGTACCCAGATTAGCAGGTAGCTTCAATTTTACAACCCGGGCATTCCATTAAGTATTAGATTCTTTTGTTGCCCAGTGTATTCTAATGTTTCTCTCAGCTGACTAGTTCACATCTGCTCCTAAGTCTCTAGTCTTAGCCGCCTCCTGAACCTGCTCATTATCCAGTGTTTTCCACTTTAGTAGGTAGCATTTGTACACATCAGAAAGCCAGTTGTCAACCTCAAGGCATCTTTTTCTTCCTTCCACATTCAATCCATTAACAAAGCCTGTGACCTTATTTGTAAATTTTAACCGTGATTCATCTCATTTTTCCCCACCTCCACTGTTATTGTTCTAGAGTAAGACATTCATTATATACTTATATATAGGAATATCCTTAGCTCAACTTTCTCTAATGGCCAGAGCAGTGTTATGTTTTTGTTTTTTTTTTTTTAAAGAAAAGAAAAGAAAAGAAAAGAAAAGAAAAGAAAAGAAAAGAAATCCTGTCCTTCCCCTACACAGTCCATGGCCTTATTGGGGCCAATGAGCGCCTTCAGGTTGGTGTCATCCACACCTCTGAGTTTCATCTACTTTATCCCTTTAGTCATTCTGACACTTGCCCTCCTCCAGATTCCATGAACAACCCTGTTTTCTTTCTTTTTTTCTTTTTCCTCTTCTTCCTCTTCCTCCTCCTCCTCCTCCTCCTCCTCCTCCTCCTCCTCCTCCTTTTTCTTATTCTTCTTCTTCTCCTTCCACTTTTTTTCAGATGAAATGTCACCAGGGCAGAGTATAGAACTATTTTCTTGCTGTGCATTCTTTGATGTCTGTCCAATTCCTGGAGCATAATAGAGTCCGAGTTTTCATAATGATAACAAAAACAAAAAATTTAAACCTGAAAGTTTTTGACCAAAAGTGGTAAACTTCTACACATCAGCCTGAATGGAGATATATGGGAGTCCATAGGGACATGGGATAGTGGGGTTGTTGATCTGTCTGAGGAAGCTTATGAACCCTCACTGGGAAAATGACTTTTAGAGCCATATATCAAGGAGTCATAAACTCTCAACTGGTGTATGGGAGCAGTGTCCCACAAGATTGACCAGCCTTCTAGTAAAGCTGATGGAACACCTATGTCACTGAGCTTTACAAAGTAGGGCTAGAGAAGTAATTATTGATTTGATTGTGACAAGGCTGTGACGCCAATTGAAGGTGTTAGACAGTTTCCATCTAACAAGGGAAGCAAGTTTCTGCCTTCTGCCCAGGAGCAAGAAGAACACCTTCATTGGAAGAAACATTGGCCCAGGATCGTTGACGGTCAGCAATGGAAACTAATGGAGATATAAGGGTTAACCTGGAAAAAATGTGGATGAGAATTGAAGGATCCTGGGAAGAAACTGAGCATAATGTGAACCAAATGCATATTTAAATTTTTTTGGATTGAGAAAATGGTATCATCATTAGCAGATCAAATCATGAACAAAAGATATTTTGAGAGCAATGATGGGTTTGGCTTATAACTTGTGGAACTGAAGCTATCAAAAAGGAATGTCCAGTTTGTGGTAAAGTTGGAGACCAGAAATAGGATTAAAAGTACTTCTTACACCTTCTTCTGTTTGTCCTCTTAATAGTACCTAGTGCCAGGCATTGCATCAGGCACTGAGAATGAACACAGAGAAGCATAGACCTGCATCTGTGAATACCCTTTTGCTCTCTGTAGCTTTTGAACCACGAAGGCATTCATTTGCTGATATATAATTTCAAAGGATCAATAACTGCAATGTAATTACTTTAATATACATCCATTTTTAAAATTTTTTACCTTCATATGATAGACTCAAATGAGGAGTTTTATCATACACACATAATCAATTACAATTTTAAATTATAGTTGAAAGGAATCCCAGTGATCATCAAAACAAATTTGAATATATTTGTGCATTTTGCTTTTGACCCACAGGAGGGCAATTTGTCTGTATATTTGACAAATGAAATGACATTGAAAGAAGATGCAGAACACTAATTCCAATGTGGCAGGATGTGGGAGCTTTATGCTTCTCACTGGATCGTTTAGAGTTTGTAAATTCTGAAGATAGTTTTAGCTAGGATGTCAATCTGGATCTGTCTTAAAAACAGAAACAGTTGTGCCTACATTCAGTCTCTAAAGAAGCAGAGATAACCATTTAATGAAATTCTTTGCTTTCTCTTTCTGTTGGAAGACAATAGAATATTGAGTTCGAGGACTATAAAACCATCTAGAGGCAGGAATACAGAATGAGCAGGGAGAAGAATCTTGATAAATGTAGTCATTATTACTTGGTATACCCTTTCATTTGGTATCCTATTTTGTTGGCACTATGACATATACAGCAAAACAATCACCATCTTTCCATTCTACAGAAGGACACCGGAGTACAGGGAGGTGACTAAGGTTAAGTTTTGGAAATCGAGCAAAGCTGGGGACTGATCATAGCTTTGGTCCCAAGTCTAAGAATTCTTGGCACTTTGTAAGTTCTGCGGAGATGGTGTATGCTCTGGTGTCCAGCCCTCACTATGTCTTTGCATAAGGCTGCAGCTTTATCAGTGCCTCTCCTGCTCTGACCCAAAGCCGGCTTATCCTCAAATCCATCTTTACCAGCTCCTTCTCTTTACCTCTCTAAGGAGGCTCTCTTTCTCTATGAGCTGTGTCACACTTTTTCCTTGTCTTGTCATTACTAACACTTGTACTTCCTCTCTACTGGTAGACAGCTAACCTGGGCAAACCCTGGATCTAAATCACTTTTATTTCCCCCATAGCATGAGAGAATGCACTAAGTGTACATGTATTGGACGGATGAGCAAGTGCATCTTCCCCAGCTCCCCTGCTCTGAGACAGGTGAGAAACTGAATCCTGCTTGCTTCCTTAATTCAGGGCAAGACTGATGCCTCTTGGGTATCTTAAGGGAGAAACCCAGATGAAAACAGGAGGCAAGACATGTTCTATTTTATGAAGATGGAGACAAGAAGATGTGAACGGAGTGAATGGGGGCAGGGGGCTTAGGACTGAAATGCAGTAGCTATGGTTACACCAAGGTCTTAGTGAAAATTTTCATGTAAATTGAAATCATCAGCTCTCTTGTGTTGTGCAGCACAAAGAGAACAAGAATCTCAAGGCAAATGTTACAGGGATGTTATCAAAGGCCACAGATGAAGTGAGACGTGCCCTTTCAGTCATTTTCCCTCTGGGCACAAACCACAGAGGGCTGATGTCCTAAATTATCTATCCTCTAGTCATACGTTTTCGTCTGCTGCCAGACTGCATGCTGTACTTGGAGCAATGATAATTACTTCAGCAGCTCAAGATTTCCTCCCAAGGACCACACTAAAGAAGTTTGGCATAGCAGTGAGAGAGTTTAGGATTAAAGACCAGGAAACGAAGAAAATGTGCCTAGATGAAATCATTTCTGACCCAAGGGTACTAAACACTTGCTCACTTGTCAGGACAGCACGTCACATTAAAGACTGTCTTATTTTGAAGCTTGGAGCCAGGTGATGTGGGTGTAAAGTCTGAGAATCCCAGAGCCATGCTCTTAAGGAGGAGTCTGTGTATGTGCTACAGAAAACAGATCTCTAGTGTTCACTTTCACTGATAGCTTTTCAAGGAACCACAACTCCTTTATTGCAGTGAATGAAAAAGGGGAAAAACACAAAATTCAGAGTAATGTGCATTAACATGATTTTGAGCCAGAAAAATGAAAAACTAATTGACTTTAGAATTGAAAAGTCTACCCCAACAGGATGGCCCATCCGAGAAAGGCACTTGATGCTGTGTTATGGCTTGAGTTTGATCCTCAGGACAAGGAATTCCTGAAATGTGTTTTCTAACCTCTACTTGTATGATATAACATGCAGATACACACACAGACACACACACCATAAATAGATCAAAGCAATTAAAACTTTAAAAAGCAGTTGCTTGAAGGGTGTTGTTTTTGTTTTTCTCTCCTTCAAAACATTTTTGAAAATAGCACTGCAGAAAGATTATTGTCAATGTCAACTTAATACCAATTTAAAATAGAAACAGTGTTGTATCTACTTTAAAAAAAAAACAAACCAAAATCATAGAAACTAAAGCAATATAATAACTGACTATACATACATGGTAGTCCTGGTTAGATCACCTGGAATGATCAATTGAAATTATAACTTCAAAAATGTCTTCAAACTATGAAATAGTATATAATTAGTAGTCATTGGAAAAACAAAAAATACTGGAACATTAATTTATATTAAAGAGAGTTGCTTCAAATAGATCAATAGATTTTTTTTTTTTTGCAGAGTAGACAGCTGAGACAGGGTTTCTCTGTGTACCCTTGACTGTCCTAAAACTCATTCTCTATACTAGGCTAGCCTCACACTTAAAGAAATCAACTAATAATCATTATATACATGCATCAAACTGTCAAATAATAATAATAATAATCATAAGAAAGAAAGAAAGAAAGAAAGAAAGAAAGAAAGAAAGAAAGAAAGAAA